>CAAAJI010000066.1:134720-150078 GCA_900642245.1 Fragilaria radians | reverse complement strand
GCAAATCAAAGGTAATACGCGAAATTTGTGAGAAAGCAATTAAGTACTCCAAACTTGACACATTAAATGGGTTTGCTTGCAACTTGGTAATTGAATTGATAGCAGCCTTTCTGTCAAGGTCATGGTACTGACTAAAATCTTTCTTCACTTGTAGTTCAAATTTGTTGTTGTCGGCATTGTTATTAGACAGAAACTCATTCAAGTAGCAGTCTCTTCCATGAAGGCCGAATTCAACACAAATGGGGTATTGGCTTTTATTCACAAATCTATCTTGAACACTTATCAGTTTTGTTGGTATCGAATTGTTTGTTAGCCATTGTTTCCAAACGGTGACCGTAACATATTGAGCTCCCATTCCGATCGGAGCATTAACAAGAGGGAACTCAATCGGACTGTCATGATATGACGTTTGCCTGAGAACACTCCGGAACAAAATACCAGCATGAACCAGTCGCTGGGTATCATTTTTCATGCAACGAATCATGTGAAGGCAATCAACAGAAATTATGTCACATCTGCAATCTTCAACCTCCACAACCTTTGATGTCGGTGATCCTGTGAAGTCTTAAAGAGTAACATGAGGTATTATTGATGACTGAGATTACAATTTTCCAGTTCAAGGGAATTCAATTGCAGACTTAATGCAACGTACCATATGGATCTTCTCCTTCAGAATAATTATTTTTCTCTATTCGATGAAAGATCTCTACTTCTGCTGCTTTCTCTCGATATGACGAGCCATGGCTCTCATTATCGTTGCTATATCCTTCTTTGGACTTTGACAGTGGCCAAAATATCGATACACAATTTTCCATAGACACAATGAAGCGGTCCATCTTGGCACAGGACTCATCAAGCTCACAACAGAAACTATGACCATCCACAGAGAAAAAGGGAACGAAGGCATTGTTCCTGCCCATGGCTTGAATCCAACTCACCTTTCCGAATCGAGACCCGAGATGGCCAATGAATGCATGGCCGTGACTCAAATGCCAAATGTCAAGAAAAGCAGATTCTCCCAATATTCCTTTATGCTTAACACTTGGATCGGTTACCGTGATATTTGCTTGATGATTATTGCCTGAACCATATTGAAAGATGTCTCGTGGATAATCAACATACATCCACGAAGCGTTGAGATAGATGGATCTAAGGTTCGGGTCAGCTTTAATTTCCTCCAAAAATGAAGATGCGTAATCAGTAGCTAAATAAACCACAATATGTCGATTCATCAAATCCATCACTCGCTGTAGCGCCTCCATGTAAATCGAATTTGAATAACATCGCATGTCTCCCCCTATTTGGGCATCCGCTTCCATAGGAGTGATATCATTTTCATAGTGACAAAGGTTGTCACGTCGAATGTGCAATGCTAACCGAAGTATATTTGTATTTGAAAGTCGGTTGTGATCAATTTTTCTAAGATGCTGCTTGTAAATGTCGAGTACATGAGGACGTAGATTGAAAGCAATGCGAGACAGATGAGAGAATGTCAATAGATATTCCAAGGCAGTGGATTGTGTTACATTGCCACGAAAGTCCGCAAGCCTACTGTATAGTTTCTGTTTATGTTCAGACTCCATCATGATCTCTTTTTCATCAACTTGGTTGAACATTTCCTCATGTTGGAAGTTATAAAGAAAGCACTTCCACCCTTTCAATTTCTTCTGACGACAATGTGAATACATCGATTCATTCGCAAACGATACAGTACGACTGACCATTCCAACTGGAAGCTCCTGTTTACTCAACCATCTCCTCCACACTGCGATTGTAGTTGCTTGAAGACTAAAGCTTATTGTTTCATTATCAAGGAAGAATTCATCAATTGGTTGTCCAGAAAATGTTGTTGTGTTTGCCTTTATGATTTGTCGTATCATGATTCCTTCTCGCACCAACCTTGCCTGATCATGTTGATTCGGCATACAATCCAGGAAATCAATGCAGTCTATAGAATTCAGATAGCATTCACATTTTCCAACTTGGATGATTGTGGATGTAGGAGACCCAAGAACTTCTCCCCAAACGTCGTTCCTAGGAATCAATTTTACCGGCGATTCGTGAAGAAGTGGAACACAGTTGGAGTAAAAGGTAAGGAATCGTAGATTGTATTGACTCTCAAAAGATTTTGTATTGTTACCATGATGGATAAGCACAAGACACAATAGAAATATTTGTCACGTGTTCTCCATGACAGGAGGTGGAATGGACAATCCAATAATAATAGGAATAGAGACATAGAGAGAAATGTTGCACTTCAATTCATCACTGAATTCTTCCTATGATACTAACCAAACGATTACTCTACAAATCGAGACTAGAACACGTGTTTTGTAGGCTTGAAACTCATTAGGTATAGATAATGATATCCTTATTGCCGTTTCTTTCTATAATCACCTAAAAGACTCGACACTTTCCAAAACCTCTATCGCACAGGTTAACACAAGTGCTAGTATCGGTATTTCTTCGTTCAAGAGAGGCTATTAATAATTCTACTGAGGCTGAATTTTTGTCCGAGTTTTACTCCCGTTGATTATCCGTTGTGAAAAATTGAATACTCCGGCTAAGTACAATTTGCCACGACACGTCAAACAATTTCAATACTCTCAACCTCTAAAAACTCATTACCTCGAACTACAACTCGAACTATATAGTAATGATTCCCGGAATCACTCATTTTTGTGATAATCCACAAGTAACATTTGCATTTTAATCCCTAACCCTTACAATTAATAGGACAACTGTAATTACTAGAAAGAACTTCACTATGAAAGTCTGTATATTTAACCCCCAAACATTGAAGCAAGAACAGATGTTTGAATAAATGCACGGTTTCTATTTGAACTTAAATTTCTCTGGCCTATTCTTTGCGTTTTCTGGGAGGCAGTTAAATTGCTTCAACTAAAAAATACCGACTTTTCATTTAGTTGTTAGGTACCAAAGATAATAATCCTAAATGATTTTCTTGTATTTCTGGAAGTCATTGGAAGCTCACACTCCCGGTCAACCATGGATGACAATCTCAAAGGTTGATTTTTTGTGAAAATCCTCTCATCCATGAGTTGGTCTGTTGTTGTCACAACTTTTTCGATTTGAATCAAATAATTTATACGATGCTTGAGAACCATGATAAGGTACAAAATTAGAATTCTATACCAAATGATCTATGAAGATAAGTCCTGACTCTTCTAAACTTTTGCACAAAGGCAAGCATAGCCATTTATTTATTATCATTCCCAGGAGAGCAGGCAGGTGGACTCTAAAGTGATAATTTTGACCATGCCTTTCTCATCACAATTTTCTTTCCGTAGATCTTGACTGTACCTTGATAGAATTGTTTATGCTTTCCAATTTAGTGATCTCTAAAAAGATCGTAACAACATTTATGACTTTGATATCTTTTCCTGTAAATCATAATGAAAAGTATCATTTGGGGATCCTTTGTTTTGTCTTACGAGGATAGAAAGATAAGCTATGGATCGATGCAGTGTAGACAATACAATTCATGTGGAGATTTATTTCAAAGATAAAATGCTGAAGTGACACGTCAGGAGGAGTATTTCCCAATGCTGATTCACGATAAGTCAGACTATCCTTAAGATACAGTACCCAACCGTCTCATTGCATATACATTTAAAGAGGAAACTTGTTATAGATGATGAGGGTACACGACTGTTAATAGTTTTAGTTTTACTGACTGGAGAAGTAAGGAAAGCTTCTGAGACGTTTGGTAGAAATCTTATCACAAGACTCTTTGATTAGTTCTAAATTAGCACTTTGTCAAAGAAAAAGACATCTGATGTCCTAGCAAATTCTTGTCATGAAATTTTCTGTCTCGTGATATCAGTTATAAACTTACTTTCTAAGAATCTAAATGATGCCTTCAAGCCAAACATGTTGAGCGCAGTATTTTGTTGCAAAGTCAAATTTTATAATGAAGAATGTAATTGAGGATGTACCTGAAGAAACAGATAATCAAAGCAACGATGGAAAAATACAGCAAGGTTGGATGCTTCCTTATGTTTCGAGGTTAAAAAAATGTAACGTTTTTGCTTGATGAACATTCTCTTGTTGTAGTCTACTTTCAGCGCATGGCATTTAAAATGGATCAAAAAGCGTACATCCAATCTCAGTGCCATGAAATAGAGAAGTTTGACACTAAAGATTAAAAGTCGTCAGGATCAATTTTAAACTGTCATTAATACCGTGCTTCAATGGAATTATATGGGTGGTTAACAGCAGTGAATTCAGCACTATGCAGGTTGAGTTTGTAATTCTTGGACAGAGAGGATAGGATGGTGATGCCAATAAGAAACGTAAATGCATGCAGCATGTTGGAAATATAGGGCAAGTTAATACTTTATTCAAAAAATAAGCTAGTTTCATGTCATTCAGGAAACCGAACTTTCTTACTTTATGTCACTAGCAATAAGTTATGACATTAAAGGAAAAACCGAAAATCAAAAAAAAGTTATTATCCATGCTTTTTCTGCCGGTCTCTCACTTGGATTTATTGTAGCATAAAATCAAATGGCTTTTTGACCATCAGTCACTACATCTTAGGCATTTCCTTCTTTCATTACTACATCTTAATTGCTTATTCTTGTATAATCATCTCTTGCTGCAATCCAAACTCAGGTTAGACTTGATCAGCGTCATGCTTTTTATTTCCTATGTGATTGTTAGGAATCAATTAGAAGTTTCGAGGAAACATGACTTTTAGGGATTATGAACTTAGAAATTGTGATGAGAGACACAGAAATTCTAAGATAATCGAAGACAAGAAAATCAGAAATAACTACATGCTAATAGTTCACAATCTGATTAGTGAGTTATATTGAACGTAATCTAGGTAAATCAGTCTAGCGTACTTAAAAGTACGACTGAGAAAACCCACACAGAATAAGAAGATTGTCACAAACTTTAAAACGATTGAAGATAGTGTGATAAAGACAAATCAAGGAAGGGTACCAGCCTTCAACGGCAGCCAAGGTAAATTTGCACTTTGGTGGAAGAAGTTTATCCATCTCTTTCATTTGAAGAATCAAATGGCATTGAAGAAAAATATCTGACTCCGGGTAATTAGATTGACAAAGCAGACTTAATTGGCATTGTCTTAGTCGTGGCACCAAAGAATACCAAGACTTAAAAAGTAGAAGGGGATAGGAACTTATCTTGAGAGAGTAATGTTTCAACATTACCGGCAGATGAATCAAAATAAAATTGATAATAATTCATCAAGAGAAGAAGGCAAAGTGCTTTTAAGTGCATTTCAATGCATATGTCATAGATGCGGTAAAACAGGCCAGAGAGTCAATCACTGTAATAGTGAGGTGGGTACAAACAAATATAAATTGAAATTACACAGCAATCAATGTGGAAAACTGGGTCACTGTGCAAACAAAGAAAGACCCGTAGGATTTAAATTCAAATTCATATATAGAGGGGAGAAAATAAATATTATCAAAGATTCAAGCAAACTTAAGGAATTATTGCTCAGCATAACTGATGGAAAAATTATTGATGGAAATTTTTGGATAGCGATTCGGCTGCAACCTATCATATGACATCTGATAGTATTGGATCTGTTAACAAAAAGAGCCCACCAAGAAGGTACACCATTACCTGAGGAAATGGCCAGGAAGAGGTTGTCAAAAGGATTGTTGTCAATAAAGAAAAGGGTTAAATCAAGAGAGTAAAACATTGGAAACTGTAATCTTTCTATAATTGTTGACAAAGAACATAAATGAGATGGTTGAACCAACATGCAATTTCTTAATAAGCACAAAAATGAAAACAAGACTGCTAAGTGTTTGAGGTGCAACAATGGTGACAAACATCTATTATTCAAAAAGAGGCTTAACATTGTTGATTGGAAATTAAATGTGGAACTTGAATTTACTTGATGAGGTGCCCCACATAGCTTTTTTAAAGGGAGGGCAATTATGCCCAAAGTAAAAGTCCCAAAGAAATATCGGTATCTACTCTGGGAAAAAGCTTTTCAGACTGCTCATGCGAACTCGAACTTGAAGGAGTGAAAATCCTAAGTATCAAAGTTAGGGAGGGAGACAATATAACGCCCGATTAACTTGAAAGCATTGAACAGAATTTGACAAGCGACAATGAGCCACCCTACAACATCAGAAATGCACCAGTAAGTGACCATGAAAGTGTCAACAATACTGACAGTAATAATGAAACGGATGAATGGCCCGTTGAAGATACAAATGTGGTTGCATATGAAACTGGAGATGTAAAGACATCCAGATCTGGTAGAATAATTTGGATCACATCATGATACAAACAGAAATCAATGCTCGCAATTAACTGTGACAACAAAATTATATGAGTTGGAGCGTGAAATATTGGATATTCTGGATTCAAGACTTACAGGCCATGAAGTATAAAGAGGATATGAACACCAAGGATAAAGAAAAATGGATTCAAGTAGTGAATGGCAAACATAATGAGATAGTAAAGTATTAGGTTAGGGATCCATTTTTTAATTCTTCTACTTCTAAATATGAAAAAACCCTCACATCAACTTGGGCAATGAAATTGAAAGACAACGGAGAATTTGGGCAAGACTTAATGCAAGTGGATAATGGAATGTATTATCCTAAAGATGATAAAGCGGCTCCTGTAACAGACAACATAACCATCCAAAAATATGTTGGCTTTAATGATTACTAATCAATGGAAAGCACGTGTGGCTGATGTACATGGACCTTTTCAAATGGGAGATTCTTGAAGAATGAAGACATTCCGTAAACAGGATCAAGGGTTAAAGCTTAACAGAACCCTTTATGGCTCAAGCAGGCTGTGATCGCATTTTGGAAAGAATTGCTGAAAGTCTTGAATATGATGGATTTCAGCACCAATCCATGTCTATGCTATTGAGTCGAGAAAAATATAGTTACAATTTGCTTATCATGGGTTGATGATTGTCTCATACTAGGCGAAAAAAATGCGTTTGTTGAAACTAAGCAGAGACTAAAAGGGTATGTTGAGTGCGATGATTTGGGCGAAGCAAAGGAATGTGTTGGATGTGCCTTAGAATACAATAATCTACAAAATTTCTTGACTATGACTAAACCGACTTTGGCCAAGAGTTTAAAGGATGAATTTATTGAAAAGGAAGTGAAATTTGAAACACCCGGCTCTCTTTGGGTTATCTTGAAGTATATAGAGAATGACAAAGAAATGTCTGATGGGAACTTGATCAAAATATACAGGAGTGGAGTTGGTAAGTTACTGTATCTAACAAAGTGGACATAACCTGAAATCAGCAATATAGTAAGGGAATTGTTGAATTTTATGACAAGAGGTCAGTTTCAACATTAAGTGGCAATGTATTGAGTTATGTAATACTGAATTGGGACCGGAGAACTTGGATTGCAAATTGAACCCTTAAAACCAAACAATGATCTACATGGATACATTGGTGATTCAGATTCTGTCAATGCCAAAGACCTAAAGACTTAATCAACAACTTGTCAGTAGGAAGACAAACAAGATACATTGCAGTCAAAAAATTATAAAATTGAATTGAAAGAACAGAAAAGCATTGAAAATGAATGGATTAATGGCGAACCAAACATTGTTGATATTTTTTCAAAGAATTTAAGCGGAAACAGCTTTCATCAGCATTCAAGAAAATGTAATGGAGTCGAAAAGAAAAGAGAGGGTGTTGGGAATCAATTGGAAGTTTCGAGAAAACATCAATTATTAGGATTAAAGATTTAGAATTTGTACAAAAATTCTACGATAATCGAAGACAAGAAAATTAGAAAATATATATGTCCAACTTTAGTATTTCACAATCTAATAAGTGAGATAAATTGAAAGTAATCAAAGTGAATTAGTGTGGAGATTTCTAGCATATATTCACTAAAATATGGAAAAATACTTATCTTTTCTTCAATACGTTTTTGATTGGTAATCCTCGGGTTTGAGCTGAGAGTTTTAAGTTCACACAAAGTTTTTAAAACCTAATCAGCATTTGACCTGACCTGTCCATATGTTGAATACATTGAGACAAAAGATCTTTTTCGATCCCAATGCGTCATCCATACTATGCCTCTACCCTGTTGAATATTCTTTGTTTTCTAACCTCCTTGATGAGAATACAATTTAAGTCTGTTGATAAGCCTTGACTTGATAGTGTGAGTAAAAAGTCATTGAGAGTGGTGAGTACATTATCTTCAGGAAAAACCGATATTCTAGATCTTGAGGGTGTACTTTACCCATAAATGGTTACATTCATTACGGTATGTAGTGATTTTGTTTGCCTCATCAGACTGGAATGTTTTCTGTGACGAGACTATATGAATATCACAATCTTCCTTTCCCGTCCAATACGCACGATACAAAAATTTAAAATCGGTTCTCTCTATTTTTGAAATTTCAATTAGTCAGCTTTCCGAGCAAGATTGTATCCTCCTTCTATTCGTATCCTAGACAGACATTACTCTAAAAGGGGGCAATAACTTTATCAAACCTCCAGTGCTATAAGTTAAAACGTCCCTTCGCTTCGTTAAAATACAGTATATCACCTCACCCTATACTTTAGCAGGCTTCCTTATATTAGGTTTTCTCGTCGGTGCAGGGAATGGCTTCTTAGAGACTTTCAGTGGTGCTACCGTTGGAGTCTTTCCTGGTTTACAACCGCATGTCTTGGTTATCAAGGGGGGAGCCAAAAGACAAAGTGCCTTTGGGACGTATCCTTGGGCTCCAACCTTTTGAATGAAACCACAGGATGCCTCAGGTAAACCTGGCAAAGTTATGGTGACCTTCGGACGTCCAACCGTCTTTCCATCTCCACACACAGAGCATTGACCAGTAACCAAGAGAAGAATACACGAGAATAATAAAAGTCGGAGGAAGCAACGAGGAATGCAGAGTGTAGATGGAATTCTCAACGGCAAACTGATTCGATTTATGACTAAATGGGAAGAGGTCGTGTAAGAGGTCTTGTTGGTCAGAGTACATGTTTGTATTACTGACTATAAAAAGACATTATAATACTGGCTATTAATGACTCCTCCTCCCCGTGATCACATTTGATCGGCGGTTATGTCGGAAAATCATTAGCGATTTGGGTATTTGCGAAGTATTAGAGCTTACAGGATGTGCCAAAAATCCCACAGAATTAGCTACACTGTATTTTCTACGCTAAAACAATCGATAAAAGAATGCTAACAAAATAATTACTATGTTTATTGCCTTACCCACTGTAAAAAAAGTCGCATTGTATCGCAAATCATTCGATACTCATCAAAATTCTAAGTTTTTGTTGTCAACAAAGAACAGGTTTACACAACATGCGTCTAACAAATCAAGAACATTGATGCAACACGCTTCAAATACCCCATTTATTTGATACTATTAATTCAAACCAAGAAGAAATAATTTCCTTGAACAGTAGAATGACAACATTTTGTTGTTTAAGTCACAAGATGCAAGTTTCTATGATTAGGACATTTTGTAAATCTTCATTTACATACATGTGAAAGTCTTTCGGATGCAAGAAGATAGATTGAAAGCACATCCAACCAACAACACGAAATGAGTTTCCAATAATATTCATCTCATTCAGTGTATATAATCTTATCATAAATACTCACATCTGCGCAGTAACGCAAGCTCTAACTACTAGAACATAAACAATAAATTGCATCATGCCCGCTAAGCAAAATTCGTATGTTCGAGAGGGGGGGGGGGGAAGGGATGACAGCCAAGCTACATAGATATATCATCATTACGGTTCTTAAGAACCAAAACAGACTGAGTTACTAAAAATTTTATTTTCAACTGACATACAATCAAATTGTAAGTTATTTTTAAATGGATCAAGAAAACGAATATTTATCATATGCTAGCGCCTAGATTGTGAGGATTAATAAGTCACGTTTATTCCACCTATTCATGCTCGTCTGATCATATTATACGATTCCACCCACTTCACTTATCTGGAAATGGAGTGTTCAGTTTCAAAGAAAGGAAAGTACGCACCAAGATATGCAAAGATGTCAAATTTCATGATAATTCCAACTTTTCGTACAATAACTGCTACAAAAATAACTTCTGAAAAAAGGTGTGCATAAAATGAATAAATCCAATCAAACAAGGTGTTAGCAGCAATGATCTTTGGAATAACAAATAGGAGACAAAGAAGACTTTGTCATTTCTAGTCTCCTTCACAGTTGCATACAATCAAAAGATGATGTTGGCAATTTGGCCTTGTCTGCTTAAAGTCACTAATTTAAGTTTTAAAGGATGCCAATTATGATTGCCTAAACCATAACTACCATTGTTTGTAGTGCACCTTAATCATCAAAATGAGAATACCAAATAAGCTTGATCTTCTTCTTCTTGTATCCTACAAGGCAATGTTTTGAAGAAATCCAATTCTCAGAAGGCATCAAATACCTATGGTACCGAATTTGCAGTTTCAAGTTGAACTTGCAGTGGTTGCATGAGCTTCCTATATGTTTCCAGAAAATCCATTAGCGTAAAAACATTGAAAGTCTCAAGCACACACAATTATTTTTGACCAGAAAATTGATTTTAAATTTCTAAATGATTTCCTTCACTAGTTTTTGATAGATAATCCTTGACTTCCGGTGATTATTGCTCCTGTAAATATCTACGCGCTTCACCCTGGGATATGTTTAAGTTTTCACAAAGGCTTCAATGCGTGTTCAACCTTTAATCTCTCCATCTGTTGAAAGTATCTTGATATTGAGTCAACAGATTTAATTGAATAGAAAAGGCGTCATTCCCAATATCACTACAATCTGATGAATAATATTCTTTGCTGTATAGCCTCCGTGATGAAAATGCAATTCTAGTCTGTTGATAAGTCATGACTTGATAGCGTGTGTTGAATGTCTTTGAGAATGGGTGCTTTATATTCAGGAATAGCAATGCCTTGGACATTGAGGTAAACGTTACCCTTATGGTTACATTCATCACGATATGTAGCGACTCTCTTTTCCTCATCAGACTTGATCGTTTTGTCAGACAAGACTATTGTCATAACGCTCCTTTCCCATCCGATATTTACGATACAAAATTTTACAATCGGTTCTACATTTTTGGAATTTCAAGTAATTAGCAGCCTGATCAAGATTGTTTCTTCCTTCTATACGTATCCTAGACATACATTCCTCTAAAAGGGGGCAGTAACTTTATAAAACATCCAGTGCTATAAGTTAAATGGTCGCTTCGCTTCTTAACAATACAGTGAATCACCTCACCCTATACTTTAGCAGGCTTCATTATAGTTGGTTTTCTCGTCGGTGCCGGGAATGGCTTCTTAGAGACTTTCAATGGTGCTACCGTTGGAGTCTTTCCTGGCTTACAACCGCATGCCGTGGTTATCAAGGGGGGAGCCAAAACACAAAGATTCGCTGGGATGTATCCTTGGGCTCCAACCTTTTGAATGAAACCACAGGATGCCTCAGGGAAACCAGGCAAAGTTACCGTCTTCTTGGGACGTGCAACCGTCTTTCCATCTCCACACACAGAGCATTGACCAGTAACCGAGAGAAGAATAGACGAGAGTAGTAGAAGTCGCAGGAAACAACGAGGAATACAGAGTGTAGATGACATTTTCAACAACCAACCACCTCGATTTATGACTAAAAGTGAAGAGGGCATGTTAGAGGTCTTGTTGCAGGGTCCATTTTTGGATTACTGACTATAAAAAGACTCCAATACTGGCTGTAAATGACTCATACAGCAAAACAATAGGCCGTTGGTTGAAACTCGTAAAAACGCTTTTCAACTGATCTGGCCGTCGGACGAAAATGACCGTGTTATATCGGAAAATCATTACCAAATTGTAGGAAGATAGATACAAAAATGACATATTCAACAAACTTACAATTGTTTTGTAAATACATGGATCTAGAAAAGGATTTTTTGTCATATCATTACTCCTAGTTTGGAAGGGTCGATATGTCATTTTTATTCCATCTTTTCATACTCATGTGGTCTTTTGATACAAATCCATCCAATTCACAAATCTGGAGTAGAAAAGTGTTTAGTTTCAAAGAATGGAACGCACTCATGAAGATATGCAAAGGTATAAGGTAATTGTCAAATTGCATGTTAATCCCAACTTTTGGTACAACGCAGATACTTCGGATAATGTGGGATTGATGCTATTACAATACTACTATCTGAAAAAAGGAATACATAAACAGAACACAACTCTCTAAATGGCAATAATCTTTGCAAATGACTAAAGAAGAAGAAAGAAAATTTGTAATTTCTACTATCCTTAACTTTTTTAAAAGATGGTAGCAATTTTTCTCAAAAAGGAGCACACATATGTATTAACAATGGGACATGAAAGTTTTCCAGGGATGAAACGGGTTTCCATTTATCTTTCCGTAACTAGCAAATCTACACTGCACGGAAAGCGTCATGGTAATGATTCTCTGGATAACACACAAAATTACAAATGTCACCATAATTGTCAAGCTTATTCTTATGACTTTTCCTCACTGTTCGGACACAAACTTTTTCAAGGATCCTAAATATCCCTGCGTGAGGTGCTTCTCTCTTTCCCAAAAAGTTGTAAATATAATGTCTTTCTTTCCTAATCCAAATATAGTGTTGAATTGTGTAACCCAATTTGTAAACTCTGTCCAAAGTCCTGAGCGAAATTCCCCTGTAGAGTTGGTTTGGTTGATCATGGCTCTTGCTCTTCCTCAAAGAGTGGTACACGTTCTCTCCACTGTAATTGATTTCAACTGCCAACGGATTTCTTTGTCAATCTTTCATGTATACTACCCTTTTCCGCACATTCCATGTAACTATGAAGCATGAAAATACACAAGGCATGTAAATCCTTGTTGCCAATGAATGAAAATATTTAATTTGAGTCTATTCATTTTTGGACCGTTAAGGGAAATACTTGCTGTTAATCTTTGATTATATATATATATATATATATATATATATATTGAAATACACGATTATGAATTGGGAACAGTTCCATTGACTAATGTATTGACAGATATAAGAATCAAAGTTAATCTGGAATCTGCCTCTCTCAAAACGTATAATATGACTGTAGTATCTATCTATTTGGTAACCTCTGGAATTCAGATTTTTCAGATTTTTTGTCATTTTTATTTTCAAAGTAGTTACTGTGTGTTTCATGTGTATATTTTTATATCGAGAAAAAAGAAACACATTCGGAAATCGTGATATGCTTTGTGATGAAACTACGTTATGCGTCTCTAATGTTGCTTATGGCAATCATTATTTATACATATCAACAGAATGCGTTCAAACTTCAGATACCGGTGTTAAAAAATAGTGATGATACTATGCCGTCTATAGAAGAAGAAGAAAAGGACATTACAAAGAAACCTTCCTTGGATGAATTAGTACGCAATGAAAATGACGATACAAATTGCAATAATAATGAGAACAATGATCGATACATGATTTATGATCATCATTTACCATACGATAGTCTCTTTATCGATACGTTGATAGGAGATAGTACTATAAGGAGAAGAAGGATACCACGAATTGTTCATCAGACATCAAAATCACGTTGTGTCACTACTAAATTTAAATCCGCAACGAGTCAATGGAAATTGGGAGACGATTGGGCATATTATCTTCATACCAATGAAGCTGTCGATCGATTCTTACAACCAAACCTATGGCCAGAATTTCCAACTTTGGCACATGTCCTACCATGTATTGAGGGTCAATGGACATTAAAGGCAGATCTGTGGCGATATCTCATATTATGGCAATATGGTGGTATCTATGCAGATATCGATACAAAGCCTAGTAAATTCAATGCTACATCCATATCAATAGATGATGATGGATTCTTTGTGGTGGAAATGTATCATCTCCTATCACAATATTTCATGGCAACAAGTCCCAAACATCGTAAGTATTTTTGTTGTTGTATTTGTACTATTATTCTTTCTCTTTCTGTCACTCAACTATCATCATGATTCACAACTCCATATTAGCAATCATGTATTATACTATACAACATGCCTTATCCAACATCTTGACAAGGATTGTTCCTCACAAATCATCGATGCAAAAACATGCACCCTTCTTTACGGGACCACATGCTCTCAATAAGGGATTTCAATCCTTCATGGCGGATAGGGGTATTCATGTACCCGATGGTGGTGTCGGTAAAAAGCCTGCCAGGGCAGGAGTATGGGTCGGCACGGATGATCATTCGATACAAGTGGTGGGTATGGGTGAACATGAGAATGAGTATGTCATTCGTGAATATGTCCGACGGAATCAAAAATTAGAAGATTATGATACAATGGGGATGCAACATTTTTTACAAACAAGTGATTCACAAAATATTATGGATCCGTCATCATCGTCATCATCATGTATTCATAGGGTATATGATAGTATACTCGGATAGTTGAGACGAGGTGTTATGGACTATCTTCTTGGCAAATAGGGTGCGACAGAGTCAAACATATGAGATCATGCAACCAGAATGACAATTATTACTATGGGTGTAAAATATGTATCCATTGAGTGGCTCCTTCCTGAATTTTGGGTTTCCAATACTCTTCCTACATGCAGATGATTACTTGAATCATCCATCCTGAGCTTACAATGTGCATAGAGTAGTATTCTAAAACGTCAACATACTTTCTATATTGCTTCATTGTGTGAAATATAAAAGGCTTGAAAACTGTGGATCATGTAGTACCGCACATTTGTTACACTTGCCTGGAATAGTTTAGGCTTTACTAACTACAACTTCTACAACATTTTTTTGTAAGGCATGCTTTATCTAGTAATCAATTTTGGAACAAAATCAACAACAGACTCAAACTAAGGATATACTAAAAATTAAGTTAAAGCTCATATCAATATAATTGTTCACTCCAAAATTTTGTTGCATTTCCTATAATCTTTCCTTACACATAAAGTTTTAGATATGTTTGTGAACTAGAAGTCCCAATCCAATGAAAATTCATTTCATAATTCAAGATTGGAACTTGAAAAGAAAGAGTATGAGAATAAGAAAGTACAAAGCCTCAAGGGGAAAAAATGTTCACAATGCTTATATGGAGGGTGATGATAGGATGAGTCTCAGTGACATATATATATATTTAGTCTAAAATAGATGTAATCATTAGGCAATGATTTTCCCTGTGGCGTATCGTTAGTTTTGACTGGACGGAATGCCATATTTTGATTGCCATTTCTTTGTCTTGGGAATCATCATGGACACTCTCTCCATGCTACTGGAATATGTTTACAAGTAGCACTCTGCAATTATTCCAGTGGAAAATACTAGGTTACATGACAGCACTGTAGTTCTGAATAT
>CAAAJI010000066.1:101561-115937 GCA_900642245.1 Fragilaria radians | reverse complement strand
TTGAGACCAGTTTCACAAACACGGCAAACAATATTCTGTTCGGCTACGATTCCACAACATAGACATTTTATTCAGCAATGTATTCAAAATCAATGGACGACATCCGACCCGATATATGTTTGTGCGAATCCGGGAGATATCTTGCCACCAACTCTATCTCACACTTACCTTGTGGCAGCATCGAAGGAGAAAAAGGTTGCCGCCTTGCGACGCTTTCTGGTACAAAATCAATCCAAGCTGAAAAAAGTTTTGATATTTTGTGAGTCCAATCGTCCCATGGAAGAAATGGCACAAATATTAGCCAAGGATTTGCATGGAATCGTATGGAATGTCGGATATGGTGAAGAACAAGAACGTCAAACTCAAACGGCAATTGTGTCTGTTTTACGATTCGATGATATTGTCAGTATGAGAATGGCAGCCATGATGGGATTTCAGGGAACGGATGGAGGAGCCATTGGAGGACGACACCAACCAACACAACAACAACCACAGTCAATATCAACATTATCGTCAACTAGTCCCACTAAGTTGGATGATAATACTAGTCCTCCTACAAGTGGCGATGAAATGAATAATCCTATTCGAATCCTAATATCCACAGACCATGCGGCATCTCGTGGTTTGGATGTGGAGGACATATCCCATGTAATTCAATTTGATTTACCTCCCGATGCCGAAACCTATGTTCATCGTGCCGGTCGGACAGGACGTTTGGGACAAAAGGGATGGGTCATATCCATCTTGACACCAGATCAAGAATTTGTATTGGAACGAATGGCCAATCAAATTGGATTGTATGATCTAAGTTGTATCGGACGACGACGTCAAGAGAAACAAGAATGATACTCACTATTCATCCACAAACATGATGTCCATCATTTTTGGGACTTCACCAAATATACTTTTTCTTTGAAAAACATGACTAGATAATGATACATTAATGAAATGAAAACAGATATTGTTTGAAGTATCAAAATGTGTCACTGAATAAGCTCAACCCTTAATTAATTCTGAATTGGCTATACTCAGAGGAATCTGATGATTGTGAGGAATTTGATTGTTGTTCTGTTTCATCTTCTTCATCATCATGATAATGTGATGATGACTGCGAGGAATCATATCGAGTGCTGTAACGTAGGGCTTTCACACCATGACATGCTTCAATATCCATAGGCTGTTCTCGTTGTTGTTGTTGTTGTTCTGTTTCATCATCTTCTTCATCCTGACATTGCAATAAGGACAGTGAAGGATGATACACATCCTCTTGACATTCATAGGGTGTTCGAATAGGATCTCTTGGACCGTCATAATAACGAACCAAGTAATCTGGATAGGCCCGACCATTTTCATAGACAACCCATACTTGACAATTGCGTGTCACTCCTGTGACGGTATTGTATTTCAATCCTGACTGTGGATCAGTCGGTGGGACTCTCAAGGCACGACATGCAGCTTTCTGAGGTTGTACGATGCATTCGAATTTCATTCCCAACAAGGAGCTTGGTTAAGAATATTTCATGTTCATCCTCCTGAAAGTTAGGTCGTTCCTGACAGGATTGCATGTTCGGTGTCAGCCCAGAAGAAGGATGAAAGGAATACTTGTGGGAATATTCACTCTTGGCAGCGAAGTAAATTCCTTGACTAGTGAATATATTTGGAATATATTTGGAATACATTTGCAAAGAGAAAAAAAAATGAGTCACAAAAACGACCATAGAAAAATACAAGAAGTACATTTCTTACCCCCAAAGACTATTTTTACTTGAGTATTGTATCATAAAGCCATCTTGTGGATCGCAATAAATAATGGCAGGATCAAGTGTAGATGTTCCGTGCCAAACATTCTTTTCGTTGGGAGGGATATTATTTTTTGCAAATCTATCTTTATGAAAGGAATAATAATCCCAAAGAGACTTATTCTGTATTCTCCATAGTTTCGAAATAAAAGCATTCTTCATACTCTCTTGTAGCTGTTTCGTCACGTCCCAATACTGTTGCTCACTGGGTAACACTTCCACAAGGATATCTTTCGAATTCGTCCATGTTTCTGGTTTCAACACGAATTCACCTCTGGATCGCATCAATGCTATCCTTTGTGTCATTTCGTACTCAAGATTGGTATCAAGTTCATAAAGTTTTTCATCAATTTCTTTTTTCCTCTCTTGCAAATTTGACATTTCGACCTGTAGAGACTTTTGTTTCTTGTTATTTCTCCATGTCATGAATGCCACGGGAAGTATCAAAAGAGGGATGAGTAATAAGAAATACAGATTTTGGTTTATGGGAAGATTATACATTTCGGATGGAAATCTTAATTCGTTGTTGCATCCGAATTCTCCAGGAAAACAAATGTTCTTCGATACGTCAAAATTAGTACTATTTTCGGTAGTTTTGACATCTCCTATTACCTCCCAATAAAGTGTTCCGTCACTGCTGCGTTGTAGATTGATGATAGAATACATTGGATTTTCTCGGTCACCTTCTTTGGTAAAACTAATATTGCCACTCAAACCTTCAAAAGATAAATTTCGCATCGTATCGGTAACCAACGAAGCGTTACTCCAATCCTCATATGGCGTTGCGTCAAAGGCCAATGTCACAGCTAAAATGGAGTCAACCAGATACTCAGCAGAATAATTGGGTACTTCTGTTGTATCATCTTCCTTGCCAAGCCAATCCTGAAGTTTGTTGATATAATCCGAGATTTCAACTCTATTCGTAAATGGAATGATACCAAAATAACCAGGATTTTCGGGTAAATTGAAATTGAAATCCTTCCAGAATTCAAAACGACACCACTTGGAAGATCCTACCCAAATGGTATCGCTGGAAAGTTGAGCCTCCTTGGCAATAGTGAATATCCTTTTTACTTCACTGATATCGGCAACTAATAATACAACCTTGGATCGCATTGCCCAATCGAGATTATTGATCCTATTTAATGATGACCGTATCGATGTTTCATCAAGACCATTTTCGTCATACGTAATGACTTCCGTTAGAGGTATAGTAAATGATTTGTTTAATTTCTTGAATTCATTGACATAGTCATTGGCATATAAGGAATCTGTAGAAAGAATGGAAACACGGTCCCATCCGAATCCTTGTAACATTTCACCCATGGCACCTACCTCTCCACGAGAACTATCTGGAGCCACAAGCCGTGATACGAATGGAAATTCCTTTTTATCACTAAGACGACGAGACGACGCAATGTGTAAGACTTGTACCTTATGCTCCACAGTAGTAAGCCATCCTATACCAAGAGCATCTGCGGAACATGCTGGACCGATGACTGCTTGGATATCACCTTTCCATTCTTCACGAATTTTCCAATAGGCATCAAAGGAGGAAGTTTCATTGCATTTTGAATCTTCGATGCGATAATTGATGGTAGTGTTTTCGGTAAGAAAATCCCATTCTGGTTTTATTGTACGATCATTCAACAAAGTAATTGTAAAGTTGGCAATATCTTTCATTTGATTGAAATCTTCTTCACCACCCAAAAGAATAGCAATATTGATACAATGGCTTGTATTATTATTCTCATCGAATGATTCGTCTTCACCAGAGCGCTGATGTACAAACGACATGGCGCAAAATTCATTCCACCAATTCACAGTGTTTTCATCTCTCAACAGTGATGTAAAATTTTCGTTGAGTGATAGAATGGTTGATTTCGTATCTTCTTGAATCCAATCCACATACGACGATTGCTCCATAAGGCTTTTATTCTTCCAAAATGTGTCATCTCTTTGATCCTGAAATGTCAAATGCCTCAACGCGATATAATCTTCGCCTGACGTTTCCAGAACATCACTAGAGCACAAATTCAATCCAACAAGGATCAATAATGACGTTGTAAGTCTCATCATGAGATAAATTATCATGTTGCTCGAACTTGGAACCATTCACTCATCTTTCAAATTGCTTTTTTGTCCGCTTCTACTAAGATTTATTGAAAATACGTACATTTGTACACAAAGTATCGAATTGTGTGTTGTCCTCGCACGATACGAAAATCGTATTCATGTTACTCACAACAGATCTGGTCCAGAGCGAGCTAGTAGTTAACCACCAAAGTTTTATATCACGGTACAGGTTCAATTTTGGTTGTTCAAATAGGATATGAATCATAAATTTATCTGTCCAATTTTCTTTTGTGATCCCAGCTCTTCACACTTCAAACATAAATCTTTAAGCTCAGTTCACCCAAATCTCTGGATCTTGGTTCTTCTTCAAGAAAGCATGAACCAAAATGTGTCTTCAACTTTGCCAGCAGATAATTGGTTCTTGCTTCTGGGTCTTAATTGTTAGTGACTACACAGACTATTGCTGGAGCATTTTTTAGTAAACTAGAAGTCAAGGAAAATGACTTAACTTACCAGCCTGAAGATTACAGGATTCAATGTTAAGTGCATAAGATGTTATGATTCCTGAGAGAAGATGCCGAACCAAAGGTTAAGATATCAAGTTTGAATTTTCCTGTCCTTGAGCTGCCCAGCACAACGGTAAGGTTGAAAGAAAGTTTCAAACCTTCTTTGGGAGGAGTAGACCTATGTTGAATAGAAGAATGACCTTGGGATTGAAGGATTGAAGGATGACCTTGGATCTGGAGTTTGGGTAGAGTATGCAATGTCCATCACCTTTCTCTCTAGCAAGGCATAAATCAAGAATCAAGAAATTTGTCTTTATCAAGTGTTATTAGATGCAAGCCAAGATGAAAAACAAGTTTAAGGTCCCTTGCTACTAAAGACAAAATCCAAGGTAGATTGAGTAACAGAGGAACGCACTGTATGTTTGTTGGCTATTCTGTATGTCATGCACATGATGTTTACAGAATGTTAACAGTGGTAACTGAGTTGATCATCAATTTCCATGCTATGACCTGGTCAAATGAGGACATTATAGACTGGATTGCTAGAAAGGTTATGAATCAGTTTATGGATGATGATGACAAAGTTTTTGAATTGAAAATCCAATTTGTCAATTATATAGCCAAGATGCTTTTCACGGGGCAAAATGCTTCATTGGGCAAAAGAACTTGTCATGTGGATACCAGGTATTACTACATCTGAGAGTATGAAGAAGGAATCATAAAAAAAAGAGTTTGGAAATGATTCTGATATTTTTAAGGAAAATGATGCATTTCAGATTTATGAGAAACACATTAAGAACTTCTTGGATAATAATGGTGAAGCTGACTGAAAATGTTTTGGTGTAGGAAGGGAAATGGAAATATTCTTTATGTTAGTTTCATATTTGTTTAGGGTTATCCACTAGGGATACTAAGTATTATCTTGAGGATCAATGAAACGGTGACAGCTTTAATTACAACTTATAATTGGAAGTTCTTTTGAAGCTTCTTCACTATCTTTGTAGTCTTTTCAATAAACTTCATGACAATATTTCAAAACAAAGTAGATGTTTGATATCAATGCTTGGTTATGTGAATTCATGTCAATGTTTGGTCATGTGCATTCATTCCAATTGCGTCCACATTTAAAATTGCAAAAACTCCATTCTTCATTTCAAAGGGGACGTAAGTCAAGACTTTACGCAAGAAAAGTATAATAGAATCGACAGCAAAATCTTTTCCTGTAACATCATAAGGAAATGAGAAGGCGCTCTCATCACTATGGAAATTGTTACAATGCTTAATAAAAGTAAAACATCAAACCAAAATAAAGACCTTTAGTTTATCTCCCTATCTGTGTCGAAAAACCTGGAACACTTTCGATAAACTGAAATGCTGACATACTGACAACAAAACCCTGTCCATCACTTGAATCACCGTTAGTTGCTAGCTCAAAGTTTCATCACTGGAGCTTTTGACGTAGCGGGCTTCTTTGTTCCTGGCTTCTTCGTTGGCTTAGGCTTCTTCGTTGGCTTTGGCTTTCCAGTAGGCTTCTTGGCTTTATCGGGCTTACTTGTTGGGGCTGATGCTGCCAAGGCGAAGAGAGTAAGGGTAACTAGAGTACGGAATTGCATAGTGTTTCAGTTTCGGGTATGATCGGAATTATGACACATGTGTGGCAAGTTCAGATCCAAAGAAGGCGTTGGCGATATTGAATTTATTGTCAACGGTTGAAATCCGATTGATTATATATTTCAGCCAATGAGGAAAATATTTCGGCGAAATTATTGAATTCTGATATTTTTGCAACGGCTGTGTTGAGAAAGTGTGGAGTGGACTGGAATACGACTCCGAGCCCTGACTCTCAATTGCATTACGATTTTCCTCAAAATTTGAGAAAAAATGTACTAGATCTGATGACTACGTAAGACTCGAGAAAAGGCGAAGAGATACTACTAGCTCACAACATGTTCTATTACATTTCGTTCTTTTTAGAGACAATCAAAGAATATAGAGACAAATAGCACCAATATGATCTTAGAAGGTTCTCCTTAAAAGATAGCCACAAGGATAATAAAAATGCTTTATGTCCTCATCATGTAACGTAAGTGCCTCTACTTAAATATGTGGTGGGATTTATTATACATGTGGATACCCAGACGCCTGGGAGAAGTAAAAAATGCCTTAGTACTTGACCAAGAATGCGTTCGTACATGGGGAGTAAGGCTCCGAAAAGCATGGCTCCCCTATCTGGAATTTGGAGGACAAACGTATTTACCTTTCTAGGGATTCTTAGAGGCCCAGCCCAAACAAGAAAGACCAGCAGTCACTCAGAGTAATGAAGACTGTGAAAAAGAGTAGTACACTCAAATTCTCATCTGTTTGGGAGTCTGATGAGTTTTCTCCTCGAGCTTTAACTATTACTTATGCGATTGAGTTGAATGATTATACATCAAAGTCTATTACTGATATGAATCAAAATAACATGAGTAACATGATTCAGCTGAAAAACCCACTGATCTTCATGAAGTCACTGTCTTGCATTTGTTAATTTCACTTGACGTGGATTGTTGAAATAATTTGCCAGATTTCCATTTTTTCATAGTTTTGGCACTATCACATCCCAGAGTTACTTTATCTTGACTTGAGCTTACCAAAAGATACATAAGTAAAAAGCGTGTGATCAATACACTCTTGCCCATAGTAAAAATTGATTCTTAGTTTAAATTTCCTTAAAAAGACGCTTCTTGATTTTGTTTCGCCCTGTTATAATTGATTGACATTCTCCGTTAAGATGCCACTTATGTTAATTTTTTCTTGGCATCTCCTTTATTTGTTACCACACCTGTGGATTGAGCTCCTAGTCAGGTGTGGGAAAATTGTTGCATTACCATAGCGCAATAATCTTGAAGTTCTATTTTACGGTACACTTTGGATTTACATTTGTCTCCTGCTCTTCTCTTGATGATGAACTCTGACGTTTTGAATATATGAATTCAGATTTTCTTATAAATATTTTAGAATAGGAACTTTGGCAGTTGAGATTTTCAATTTTTTGTGAGGTAATTGCAGAATTTGTTTTGAAATCTGACTCGCTTATCTCTCTGTTTAATTTTCCTTTCTTATAGATCACAAGTTCAGTAAAAGTTTATATTACTTTAGATAGGCTTTCTTTTTGCCCATTTTTATTCACATCTCCCATGCAATAGAATACCTTTAGCTTAGTTTTCAAATTCCCTTTCAAGGGGAAGTTAATTTTAGTGTATGGCCTTTGATATGCATTAATAGTATGAGTGTGTAAAGGTTTATTTTCTCTTATTTATGACGTCAAATTCCGACTCTTTAAATTTTGTTTCTCTTTCGCTAACTTATTTTAGCAGTACAGCTCTCTAATTTTTATCCACCAAATCTTTCATTAGCATCTCTCGCTAATGAAACACTTTGTTTTTCCTGTAGGAATTGCTCATTTAAGTTACTTATAGCAAATTTGCATGCTCTTTGCTTACTCTTCAATGTTTGACTATAATTGAAGTTGAGATAGCAAAGGTCAAAAAGCGAAACCAAGTTCTCAATGTATCAATTGCAAATTGAAATTCGAGTCCTCCAGGAATTTAAAACACGATTGATTTAGATAGGAAAATTTGAAACAATTTTGGGAAGATGTCATTACGGAAGAATTACGGTAACTTTTGGATTATCAGAGTGTTCTAGTCATAGGTCGTGGAAAGGCTATCCCCAGATGCTATTTGAAAACTTCTTTTCATACAGTTTATGGTGTCAAGTATGACCTTAGAAACAAAGCAAGACAAGTTACAGGAGGAAATTGGACAGTAAATGGAAAAGAAGACTTGAGTTCAAGAGTTATTTTCATGGACACCTTAAGAATATTGTTTTTCGCGGGAAAACACTAAGGACTATCATGGTATGCATGAGGTATTGGCATTGACATTTTAATGGAAAGACCCAAGGAAAAGGGCTTCGTAAACACTAAAGTTTGCTGAAGATTTGTTTTAGCAAAAACTTAATTACAGCATGTTCCTTGCAAGCATAAGATATCTGCAGCAAGATTTAATGAGTAACTAGGAACACTGTTTCATTTAGATTTAAGAGAATACACATTTTATTCTACATTAAAGAATTCAGTACACATTTTTATTCTACATTGAAGAATGTAGACATTCTACATTGAAGAATCTAGACATTCTAAAATTATCTTGCTGGAAATTAGATGTATTTACAAAAAAACCTAACCCCTAAAAAATGAAGAGATTGTCATCTCAACAATTGGTTTCCAATTGAAAATTGCGCTAGATGCACATTTCGTACGTGTTGAATAAATGCGCTTCCAGAATCAACTACTCAACTTAAGTTATTATTTGCTCAGGCATATTTTAAATCACCAGATTGAAACCCCTTAAGAATAGGCTTGTTCATCGCAGCTTCTTTGTTCACGACTCGAATCGTCTTTTCGTTAAATCCCTGGTAGGCGTATTCACAACATTACCTTTTCATCTTAGAATCCAGCATAATGCTCCTGTTGCAACTATCTGTTCTCTTGTTGGTATCATAGCGCAAGCGCACTTCAATACAAGCCTCTTCACTTTGTTACTAGAACTTTCCTTAGGATATTCCACTATCTCGCCTCCATCGCCTTGATTAATCGCGTGAAAAATACTCCATATACTTTAATTGTTTTTTATGTTGCCTCAGGTGACCTAAATGGCAACCATTGGTTCATCACTGCGGATAAATATATTCTCAGAAAACGAAAACAATAGTAGTCTAGCTCAAACAGGTCAACATTTTCAAGTCATAATAGCTCCAATCTTCATTCATATGTCAAGATTTCACGCCAAGAGTTAGCTCAGAGTTAGGTTATTTGGGCAAAACATTTTCCTGCTACATCATAAGGAAATGAGAAGGCGCTCTCGTCACTATGGAAATTGTTACAATGCTTAATAAAAGTAAAATATCAATCCTCTCGATAAAGACCTTTAGTTTATCTCCCTATCTATGTCAAAATAACCTGGAACACTCTCGATAAACTGATATTCTGACATACTGACAACAAACTCTTTCCATCACTTAAATCACCGTTAGTGGCTACTTCACAGTTTCATTGCTGGAGCTTTTGACGTAGCGGGCTTCTTTGTTCCTGGCTTCTTCGTTGGCTTAGGCTTCTTCGTTGGCTTTGGCTTTCCAGTAGGCTTCTTGGCTTTATCGGGCTTACTTGTTGGGGCTGATGCTGCCAAGGCGAAGAGAGTAAGGGTAACTAGAGTACGGAATTGCATAGTGTTTCAGTTTCGGGTATGATCGGAATTATGACACATGTGTGGCAAGTTCAGATCCAAAGAAGGCGTTGGCGATATTGAATTTATTATCAACGGTTGAAATCCGATTGATTATATATTTCAACCAATGAGGAAAATATTTCGGCGAAATTATTGAATTCTGATATTTTTGCAACGGCTGTGTTGAGAAAGTGTGGAGTGGACTGGAATGCGACTCCGAGCCCTGACTCTCAATTACGATTTTTCTCAAAATTTGAGAAAAAATGTACTCGATCTGATGACTACGTAAGACTCGAGAAAAGGTGAAGAGATACTACTAGCTCACAAGATGTTCTATTACATTTCGTTCTTTTTAGAAACAATCAAAGAATATAGAGACAAATAGCATCAATATGATCTTAGAAGGTTTTCCTTAAAAGATAGCCACAAGGATGATAAAAATGCTTTATGTCTTCATCATGTAAAGTAAGTGCCTCTACTTAAATATATGATGGGATTTATTATACATGTGGATACCCAGATGCCTGTGTCTACAATAACCGGGTTTATCCTATGTTATTTATAAAATGTATAAATTCAAATTTTCAAATTCTGTTTTTTTGTAGCCCAAATAGAAACCCTGAAAAGATATTGGCACTGACAAGAAACATTCTTTTTATCTCCGTTCTCAACTGCCCAATGCTGTTCGAAATTCCTAACGGAGAAAAGGGCTCGGAGTCGCATTCCAGTCCACTCCACACTTTCTCAACACAGCCGTTGCAAAAATATCAGAATTCAATAATTTCGCCGAAATATTTTCCTCATTGGTTGAAATATATAATCAATCGGATTTCAACCGTTGATAATAAATTCAATATCGCCAACGCCTTCTTTGGATCTGAACTTGCCACACATGTGTCATAATTCCGATCATACCCGAAACTGGAACACTATGCAATTCCGTACTCTAGTTACCCTTACTCTCTTCGCCTTGGCAGCATCAGCCCCAACAAGTAAGCCCGATAAAGCCAAGAAGCCTACTGGAAAGCCAAAGCCAACGAAGAAGCCTAAGCCAACGAAGAAGCCAGGAACAAAGAAGCCCGCTACGTCAAAAGCTCCAGCAATGAAACTGTGAAGTAGCCACTAACAATGATTTAAGTGATGGAAAGAGTTTGTTGTCAGTATGTCAGAATATCAGTTTATCGAGAGTGTTCCAGGTTATTTTGACATAGATAGGGAGATAAACTAAAGGTCTTTATCGAGAGGATTGATATTTTACTTACACTTAGCAGTGAACGAGTTTAGTAATGGAATGACGTGACTTCTTATTTCCTTATGATGTAGCAGGAAAATGTTTTGCCCTAATAACCTAACTCTAAGCTAACTCTTGGCGTGAAATCTTGACATATGAATGAAGATTGGAGCTATTATGATTTAAAAATGTTGACCTGTTTGAGCTAGACTACTACTGTTTTCGTTTTCTGAGAATATATTTATCCGCAGTGATGAATCAAAGGTTGCCACATGGTGTTGACAGTCCCAGACGACCCACCAGAAGACGCATCACGAACCGAACTACGGATATGGGAAAAACGCGTTGATGACTACGTCCAGCGTGAAACTTTACTTCGAGAGAATATCAAGACCGTATATTCCCTGATTTGGGGTCAATGTACCGATTTAATGAGGCAAATAGCCGACCTAAGTTCTGACATTACGGATTGTGATAAACATGAACATGTGAAGCAACATAAACCACGAGCACTGGATAGAGGTGATCAATAACTGGAATTTTCGAATTTTAAGTTGACGCTGGCTTTTGATCAATTTAGTAGCCAAGATGAATCGTTATGAAATTGAGGTTAGACTTGGAAAATGTTATTCGGGGCACGGGATCAAACGTTGATATCAGACATCAACTATAATGAGGTAGAATGAGATTAACAATTTTTAATCCTTAGTCATCCAATAGTCAAACTGGAATTAAGAGGACATCAGTCAAAAAGGCATCTACAAAATAAATAAACTTGAGGTTGTTAATTTTGACATACCTTTTAGTTGAGTTTGTTAAGATAATACCGAACACTATAGGATGTAAGCAATACAGTCTAATGACACTACAATAGGTTATTAGACTAAGAGATGTGTAGGTGTACCTACACTGGAGACTTCCACATTATTGTTAGTACATAGCAAATAATACTAGAAACAATATTCTTATCATTACTCATCTAAATCTAGAATACATTACATAGTTTACTATTCTCTTTCTATGCCTTCCGCAAATCCAAAAAAGAGATATTCTTATATGAATTTAGTGATGCTTAACATTGCTTATAAATGAAGAGGATCATTTACTTTCTTTTCAGGATCGTAATATCAATACATTAAGGATGAGTATAGATTCCCAAGTAACAAAGGGGAATCTATCAAGATTCACAATTCATGAATCTGAGTTGTGAATCTAAGATCACAAATGCCTAGAGGCTAAGTGTTGAAGCTAACACGTAAGGTAAAGAGACTATGTGGTCAATGAAAAGTTCACAAGAGATGAAATGTGAACGTAACTTTATTAGATCATAATTAAAATTTGTATAAACTCTTAGGGCAGCTTAGAGCAAATTTGAAATGCCACTTTGAAAGGGATGGTTTTATTATATGTCAAAGAAAATGTCATTTATAGGCCGCAAAATGGAGTTTGTTGTATATCAAGACATTTTCTAAGGTAATGTTACTTCCTACCCTGATTATACTGTATTGCATGTTAAGTATCATCCAAAGAAGGTGGAAGGATATTGCATTATTTCAATCCTTAATGGATTTACCGAATCCAAGATGACTAACGGTCACAATGTCAATACCTGTAGATGTAGGCCATTAATATCACACAACTATTGAATACTTCTCACTCTTTTTTTGTTGCACTGTGTATTCAACTAGGATTGTAAGCATGGGACTGCATCTTTAGTATTTCCCTCTACAAGAGTCCGCTATACGGCTTGAGCTAGTTCTGGAGTTGCCATCCTACTTCCAGATTTTTTCCTTATTCACTTGTCTTGTTGTGCATTAGCTATCCTGCTTACGTATCAAAAGCATATGTACCAATTTGCATGGTTAGGCTTTTGTTGGTTGCTTGGAAGCAATTCATATCTTTCTCGCAATTTCCTATAATTCATCAGAGCAGGGGCAATGTACATTCCCGACTTGCTTGCTAAATCTGACACACTAATAACGTATATATATACGCTTACAATCGGTCAAGTATCTCAATTCAAAAAGACAAAAACCAAAATCTCCTACAATCTCCATATTATCATTGGCTGTACTTTCAAGTTTGTGCCATCTGTGGGTCTTGGCCATATAATGCATTCCAGTTGCTTCTGTTTTGAGGATTTGGTATAACATACTGGAAATCATTGCCCAACTGTGCGAATTATTCCCTGCGTCTTGTCCAGTGCCCCATACACCGGGTGATTTGTTGCATGATAAAATTGCCAGTCTCGTTGCAATCTCGCCACCGTTACTACACAGGTCGTGAAATTTCACTGCTGTATTTAGAGTCGTTTTGTTGATGGAGCTAAGGTGAAGCGGAAAGAAACTTCTTGATGGGACGTTTGATTTAATTGTGGCCAATTTTGATCAATCATACTCCGATGTGACCTTCATTCCGTAAGATCTAGTGTGTGCACCTTGTGTTACGCTTGTTTTTGTGAAAAAATCCTTGGAAACCACCTTACTTGCATACTCTTTTTGTAAATTGCTTTCGGAAATACTGTGGTAAAAAACAGATTATTCTAGTGCTCTACTTATATTCTTGCCAATCATGCTAAGAAAGATGAATGCAGTGTTGTTTTAGGATGTCTAGGACGTTCCCCCTTATTTTACGTCTCTTTTCGTTTGAATGCCTCGATTTCTATGAATTACGATCGTCCTTCCTCTTTCATTATTGAAACTGCCTGAATACTTAACATGGTTTTGCTGTTATTATTGCGGGATGTCCGGATTCAGACTACACAAAAGATGGTGAAACAGGGAGAAGCGTAACTGGATGCTGTGTATTTTTGACCAATGCCCTTATTCGGATAAAAGGAAAAAGACAAGAAGCAACAACTTTATTGGTAACTGAGGCTGACTTGGTGACACCAACTCAGTGCATGCAGTATGTATTGTACATCAAGAACTTGGTGGAATTTTTGTAAATGAAGGAGAATTTACCAATGATTTTGAAAGTGGAGATTGGTGGATGGAGTATTGATAGATAGACTGTTCACATTGTTGTGAGATACTCTTTCCGTCACAAATTGAAAGGGAAAAGCATTGCAAAAGTAGTGATTTATTCACTCAAAACCTGATCATTGAAATGTCTAGGTCACATTCCACAGTGTTTGTGGAAGAAGCGTGTCAACAGATTCGGGAAGTTAGGTAGGGTGTAAGAAATGGACTACAGCATGAAGTACAGAAGGGGAAGAAGCGTGACAGCAGATTTGGGAAGTTAGGTAGGGTGTATGAAATGGACTACAGCATTAAGTACAGAAGGACCTGATGAGAAGTCTGAATTTCCATGTATCATTATTTAAATGAGTATTCCAAAATATGGAATTTGAGTTTACTATCCATTAGCTTATAACTCTAGTTATTGAACTAGATATTTCTAGCCATCTAATCAACTGAGTGAATACAAGTTTGGGAAAGAGGTGAAAACGGGAAAGTTATGTACAGAGAACTCTGTGCAGCCTAGTCATGCAA
>CAAAJI010000066.1:77753-87845 GCA_900642245.1 Fragilaria radians | reverse complement strand
TGATCAAACGACATTGAGAAAACCCCACTCGTCTGGATAGAAGGCTTGTCAATGAGCACGTTTGTAAACATGGAAGCCATAAGTTCTCTGGAAGAACAAAAGATTCCTTTCGAACGACGGGAAACATTTACTACAATAGTAACAGAGCAGCTATCTTTGGGATCAGCAGCAACAACAGCCTTGGATTTCGATTCTCAACCATCGAATCAGCAGAATGAACAAGAAGTCCCACGAGAAAATGCCGCAAGACGAAGAGAATCTAAAGAGGCGAAGAAGAAGAAAAAGATGACGATGAAATCAAAGACTAAGAAGAAGAAGAAGAAACAGAAAGATGAGGGAACAGAAATTCCATTAGAGATGCAAAGAGAACGACTCTCCTCCAGAGATACTTCCGACAGTGATGATTTGGGACATGAAATATGGTTAGATGATTGCTGTACAAGTAGTTCGTCCGATTGGAATGTTTCACTTTATTCCAATCAATCCAATCCAAGGACCAATACACATGGACATCCAAAGACACTACAAAATTCCAATGTCTCGTCATTGTTCTTTCAAGAAGGATCGCAAACTGCATCCAACCATACAGCGACAACACAATCCGATTCTTTTACAGAACATAGTATACCGTTATCTTCAGGACAATCCACTAATTATTCCACCACCGATTTCTCATCTCCTTCCATACTGGAAGGTGATGGTAATAAAGATGAGATTTCACGAGATCTTTTAGTTAGTTATATGAAGGCTATGGGTGCCAGTGAGAGGACAGCCGAACAGGTAGCACTCAATTTTGTATTGGAGCAGTCAAAGTCTGCAAGTCATGAGATAATGACTCAGAATATCATGAATGAAAAGTCAAAGTTCCTACAATCCGAAACAACATCCAATACTACAGTACGTCAATCGACAGATCATGGGATAAAATCTGGATATAGGGTTGTGAATCCTACGTCACATGGTCACAATACCATGACATTACCTCGTCGTCGCCTATCCTTGGAAGATCTTGATGTAGTACCCCACAATCCACCTCGTCGATCTTCGTTTGCAACCACTAGGCGTCGTCCTTCCTTGGAAGACGACGATGATGCGATACTTCAAAATTCACGTCGGCGTTCTTCGTTTGTATCCACATTATCCAAACGTCGTCCTTCTTTTGAAGATGAAGATGATGCAGTACATCAAAATTCACGTCGGCGTTCGTCCTTTGCCTCTGTCTCGTCGACAACCTCAAGATCTACCGATGGAAAACCATTGCGGAGAGTATCCTCCACATTCTCAATTACAGATCACAAGGATTTATTCGAGACTGTAGAAAAGGATTTGAATTTGAAATATCAATCGGGGACTGAATTAGGTCTCTTGCAGGCAGTGGAAGTCAAGGAGGATGAGATGGATCCAGAATCTCACCTACCCATTGTCTATGCCGATTCATCACCACTGCGATTCAAAGATGTCTTGACAGAAAAGCCTATCCGATGTATCATTATTATTGTCGTGGTGTTACTTGCCATTATCATTGGAGCTTCCGTTACATCGGTTGTTGTTGTTCAAAACAAATCCAAAATTCCACAGACATCCTATCCTACCATGACACCATCAGCATCTCCGACTCTGATATCTCAAGATATTTTGGATGCTGCATCTAGATTATCCACACCAGAATCACTCGAGGACCCTACCTCACCTCAATTTCAAGCTGTGGGTTGGATGTCTACCTACGATACTATGGATACTGGACAAAATTTCGGACAACGTTATATCCTAGTTGTCATGTACTTTAGTCTATGGGGTGATGAATGGTTCGATCGTGGTAATTGGTTGAATCCCTCCCTACACGAATGTGAATGGAGTAAAGAAATTTCTTGCGAGGTGGATTTGTCAGACTCACCTATCGTTATGGGGATTGAAGCTATTCGGAACAACCTACAAGGATCGATCCCACCGGAAATTGGGTATCTACAATCGGCTGAAAAAATTGTGTTGAATAAGAATAGGATTGGTGGTACAATACCAACTGCCATGGGTCTAATGACTTCATTAACATCCTTGGATTTGAGTGGTAACATGATAGCAGGGTCTATCCCCACAGAAATTGAAGGTATACAAGATCTTGTCTATCTTGACTTGTCTCAAAACAGAATTAATTCCACAATTCCCAATGAACTTTTTTCTCTAAAGTACCTACGAGAATTGATACTCAGCTTCAACTCCATATCAGGATACTTGGACGATGAGGTCACAGCATTAGAATCGCTCACGTTAATTGACCTACGAAACAATGACCTAACGGGGACCATCCCCTTAACGTTGGATCGGATATTAACATTGAAGGGAGTATACTTTGATAATAATCATATTACAGGTAATCTCCCACCTGTATCCGAAAGTATCATTCGGATGGAAACTCTATCCTTTGCCCATAACTTGTTGGAGGGTAATCTTGTCATGTCAAGTGATTACATTAATTTCCTGGCAAAGAATATATCTGATTTTCGATTGGAACATATTGACATTTCCTACAATCTATTGGATGGACCCATCAGTCCCATTTTTGGATTTCTACCCACACTCAAGTACTTTGATCTTTCGGGGAATAACTTTGTTGGTACATTCCCAAGTAATGTAGGATGGGATTTCATCCAACATTTAGCGGCAGGTCATAATTCTCTTACCGGGACGATACCCATTGGGTATCCGAAATTGAGTACGTTTTTTTTCTGGAATACCATTTTTCCTCTGTTTTGTTTTTGTTTTGTTTCTGGAGCGTGCCTGCTTGCTTATTTTGTTGCACTCATTTTTCTCATTTGCTTCTTTTCCATTGTTCCTTTCAGCTCATCTTGACATGAGTGGAAATCAATTTTCGACTGGTATTCCAGTGGAATTATGTGAACAAGTGGATTTGCAGTTTCTATTCCTATCGGAAAATCCACTTCGGACATCGATTCCTGAATGTTTTAGTGACTTCTCTGGTATGCTGAATTTGGATCTGTCTGGGAGTGAGCTCTCCGGTTCCATACCCAAGTCCATGGGACGTTTGATCAAATTGGAAACAGTGGACTTACAGCGTAATGCCCTAACGGGGCCGATTCCGACAGAATTGGGTCAATGTAGTAGTCTGAAGAATATCAATCTGAATCAGAATCAAATCACAGGTATCATCCCTTCCGAATTTGGGAATCTATCGCATCTTTCCTCACTCGATTTGAGTCAAAACGATATTACTGGAGGGATGCCCGATGCCTTAGTCAATGCGGTATCGCTTGAAAGTTTACAATTGAATGACAATCCATTGCATGGTAGCATACCTACAGGATTATGTCACGTATCCAATCTCAATCTAACGACATCGAATTTTGGATGCAATATGTATTGTAGTTGCTGTTACGATACATTGGGATGTCAAAGAGGTACCTAACTAAGGATGTGTCAAAGACAAGTGTATGAGTTTGTGTTTTTATATATTATTCCAAATATACTTGGAGAATGGCTCTTTCATATACAGCTCAGTTCGAAATTTTCTTGTTGTTTGGAGAGGGGGGATGTATCCAAATCAATAATTTTGGGGCAACAATCGAATCGAATCAAACTTTCATGTCGTCTATAGTTTTGAATTTCCAACTTCTACACCATTGCTTTGTAATTCGAAACTTCTTGTTTGGACAACTATGCATATGGCATTCATTAACAGCATCCCTTCTTTGGCCCTTCAGCTTGATTGGTCTTGAGATTAAGTCCCTTTCCTCCAGCAGGTCCTCCTTTACCATTTGCAACGAGCCTGTCTTTCACACCCCTTGTGATACCCATGAAACAATCGTCAACATTGATATTGTTCTTGGCAGAGCATTCCAAGAAATCAATTCCAAATTCCTTGGCAAGCTTTGCAGCCTCTTCAGTCGAGACAACCTTTTCATCCAGCATATCGCACTTGTTCCCAACTAAAATCATATTAACATGCTCGTCCGCGTGTTGCTGAATCTTGGAGATCCAATTGCGGATCGATTCAAAGGAGCGACGATCGGTGACATCGTAGACGAGAAGAATTCCTTGTGCGCCACGAAAGTAGGAAATTGTGAGAGTTCGGAAACGTTCTTGGCCAGCTGTATCCCAAATCTGAAGACTAATACGGGTGCCATCAATATCAACATTCTTGATCTTGAAATCAATGCCAATCGTGATAACAAAGGTTGGTGAGAATGAGTCGTTGGCATAGCGCAACAATAAGCATGTTTTTCCAACTCCAGAGTCACCAATCATGAGCAATTTAATTAGCATATCATAAGGAGCGATGCCAGAATCCATTTTGAACAGATGAGGGTTGAAAGAACTGCTGTACCGCAGAAGAATGTAACTTTTGAAGGAAAATCTCAATATAGACCTATATGGTAGGAAAATACCAATTGATTCCCATTCCCATTTTCATTCCCGCTTCATACATGTTTCTTGTAAGTTCGCATCAAAGCATTTGTATCAACGAAAACAGGAACAAAAACGATGATTCGTCATCAATTAACGGTCGAGCATAGGGCCAGACAATACGTCCAACACACTCCTTCGAAACAGCAAATAAATCATCCTTTTTCACCATCCATTTTGCCCATGGATAATCTTTCGTTTGCTATTGTAAAATAATCAGCTATCATATTTTCAGTGGGGCAAGACTCGATCTCAATCTTGCCACATTACGACATGAACTCCAACCTATTTTGCCTCTGTTGAGCGTGTAGTATTGAGCCTTTGTTTTCTTTCTATGCTATACAACAATCTACAGCCTGATGACATTGTACCTTCTGTTTGGCAATCTATCCACCATTGAACTTTAATTGATCCATCCATTCCATGCACTAGAGGAAGGTTCATGTCATCTTGACCCAGGGCCTTACTTGACATGTTACGTATGATAGTGTTGGGAGTAGGTCTGGACAAACTTGTAAACCGTTTGCCTCCTCTAATCCTAGACTGATTGCCTGATTCTCTTTTTCAAAAAGATATGGGAATGTGGGTGATGTTACCATACTTTTGATTTCATATGGAAATTCTTCTATTTTCTCCTGTATGTATTCAATCATTCATATGTGTAGCTTCTTATCAACACAGGATAGCACCATTCCTAAATTGGTATGATGATTGCCTTTGATCCAACTTATGGACCGTAGATCGTAGGTAGACATTTGATCTCTTCATCCAGTGCTGCTTCCGATTCAAATCATCTACATGGCAGACTATAGTATGCTACAACTCCTCAACCAAGTTGTTTGCACGCATGAGTGATACAGGTTTAAGATGTATCATCTTTTTACCAACCTTCCCAACAAATCCTGCCAAAACGATAATGCAGACTTTAAACAACCATACATCGCCTTTTTGAGCCGTAAACATAATGTTTCTCTGCATTTTTCTAATAGCACATATTCCAAATATGTATCCGGACACACTTCCATTAGGAAAGATATTATTGCTCCAGTCATCTTGACGAATACCAAGTGGGTATGTTTAATGTGCAGAAATGCACCTGGGAAATCATAAACTCCCAGTATTTGCTTCTCAAATGCTTCCACTACGGAAGTAATTAATGCAGACTCTGTCCTAACTATTGGCAACAATGCTTCCCATTTTTCACATATTTTCGTTTGGGGCCTTCCATCAGCACAAGTTCATACTTTAACACGGCCACATCTTTTCCGTTTGATAAATGTTATAGTGTAGAGGACCCAAGGCTTTCCTGTCTTGTCAATGATTACTTGCTTACCGGGGCAAAGACCTCGATGTTATGCAGCTGCATTCATTCTCTCATTGTAGTCTCCTTTGTTTCTTATGGAAAATGATTCATCCCCTTTTTCAGAGACCAATGAGTAGATGAATGTGCCCTGGACTGGTCATCTGTTTCTTCTATTTCCTTGCTTTGCAGTAGTCCACAGTTATCAACCAGACACTCAATTTAACCACTTTTTGTAGTATAGCAAGCCCTTCATTGCCTTTTGTCACTATTTAGTATTTCTAAATCTACAATTCCTGTCCACTCATCCTAACGTTTTTCAGATGAATCGTTGTTGTGAGGTGTATATTCTTGATCCCATGACTCATCAATGATAAAATATTCATGCTCCATATATTCATCCTGGTCAACATTTTCTTCTACAGTGTCATTCTACACTCCTTCAACTTCCACTCCTCAAATCCCTTCAGCCTCATCCAACTGTAATTGCTTTGGTGCCACATCTGAAATCTCCTCTTGGTTCTCTTGACTACCTTCAAGGATGTCAGTCAATTCTTGCGCACTAATACTGCTTTATTGCCCATTCATATTTTGCTTACTATTCCATCTGCAGTTTGGTGACTTGTGATCAGCTTCAGCGCAGCAGTAACATTTTCCATCGAACTGAGAAAAAAATGATTCTGGGCTTTCATCAATTTTGTTGTCACTTATGCTTTCATTGTTCATTGCTGATAGTTTCATTTTACTCGGATTGCCAAATCTATGGGTGCTCAATACACTATTTGAGTGCGAAACAGTTCGTGGATATTGGTTTTTCGCTAGCAAATACTGCGTTTGTAGTCCCAATAAAAAAGATCTATACTTTGACTTATCATGTGTAGGCCATGAATTGTTCAATTCTTTTGCCTTGCACTTCTCAATGCGATATATGAAAACAACATTAAGGTATTATACGTGCATATCACAAGAGCAATGTATGGACAATTGGAGTCAGCAATGCTATCTTACAAGAAATTTTTGGATGCTTTGATTGGGAATAAACTTGAAATCAATCCTTATGACCCATGCCTAGAAAATAAGGTTGTGGATGGCAAACAGATGACTATATCCTGACATGATGATGATTTCAAGGTTAGCCATACAAACAGTATGCATGGTGATCATTTTTTGGAATGGATCAAGAAGACATATGGAGCCATAGGTGAAGTAAAAACCAAGAGAGGAAAATTCCATGAATGCTTTGGAATGAAAATATATTATACTATAAAAGGACAAGTATCCATTGATATGACAATATGTGGATAAGATGATCTAAAGTATGCCGACAAATGACCTAGATTATGAAAAGTAGCATCAATATGGAGGGATAACGTATTCAAAGTAAATGAGGCAAGTAAGGATTGAAATCAAGAAATGGCAAAAACATTTCATACTATAACTGTACAAAGGCGCATTTTTGTGCAAAAGAGGGAGACCAGATATTTGTCCTGTGATAGAATGTTTAACTACAACGGTGAATAATCCAAATCAGGATGATTGGTGGAAACTGGCAAGATAGATGAAATAGTTGAAACAAACAGGAGGTGACAAATTAACTTTGAGAGCAGATGGATCAAAGGCTATGAAAGTATGTAGATGCAGAACTTGCATTACATTTCCAGATTTTAAGAGCAACATAGGAGTTACAATGACAATGGGTAATGGAGGAATTACATTCATCAGTCAAAAACAGAAAATTAACGCCAGAAGCTCAATAGCAGGAGAATCGGTTGCAGTAGATGATGTAATTGGATCAGTATTGTGATCCAAGAGATTTTGGAATCGCAAGGGTGTAATGTAAAGAAGAATGAGATCAAGATAATAGGAATACAATATTTCTTAAATCAACTGGAAAATTATCCTATCTTACTTCAGCTGCGCTGAAGCGGATGTCAATGCCTATTTCATGCATTAATCTCTGCCAGTAATCAAGTCATAAACTATTGACTTAGTATTTGATTCATCCAAATAGCAGTTCTATGTAATCTGTCTATGCTGGTGTAAGGCTGTTCATGCAAAGGTTATCTTGCATTTCCTGTGAGTATTAAAACTTTCAGGTTTTTAGTCCGTTTTTTCTCTTTTCTTTAATGTTTTTATTGTTTTTACTAAGCTCTGGTTAATCAATTTTGCTACATACCATTTGTCAAGCAAGATTCTCATGCCCAGTGGATTGGGTCTATACTACCCTTTATGGTGGCTTTATATCCTATTGTAATTGAGGATAGATGCTCTATTTTAAAGTTTTTGCTAGGTCTATGTAATGCTGTTGCCAAATTAAAGTATTTGTAATAGTTTCTAATGCAAATTAATGATGACAGGAGTCTGTCAAACGGATTCGTTTGAAGAGGATTCCTCTCCACTCAATTCTCCATGGTCCTTCAACCACTTGAGCTCTTCTGGTATGACTCCAATCAAGGCTTCTTTGACGCATTCTAAACTGATTTGATGAAATACTTTTCATAATCCCTAACCCCTGTACTTGGTGGCATCTGAAGGTTGTCCAACCCTGGTCTTAAAGTGACCCCTTGAGTCAGCAGGAGAGCAGGAAGCATATGGCCTGACTTCACTCTTGAATCCTTGTGTGCATACTTGACATCTCCATTTGTTGCTGAATTGTAATTTTAAAAAGCTCCTTCATTGGTGTAATCTTTATCTTCTTTAGTAGCACTTAGATGCTATGCAATGTGCTAACAATTAGGCATTTAAGAGTATCCTAATTTGGTATAGTTGTGGAGCTTCACTGATTCAATCCCTCCAAGCAATCTATCAGTAATGAAACAGTTTATGATGTATGCATAGATCTCAGAGGCTGCAAATGAATTGGGATGATCAAGTTGACAGGCAGGCGCATGTTGGATTTTATTTATTCATTGAATATTTGATGGAAAAAAGATTTGGTTTGTGTTTAGTTATTATGGGAAGTAACCGAAGGATCACTTTTTTTGCATTTTACGAGAATAAGATTAGTTGAAATTGTTGGTTCAGACAACATGCGATAAAGGCACTAATTTAAAGTTTCGTTACCATTATTCATTTGGCTTGTTTTCACTGTACTAGTAATTTTGACAACAAAAACTAAGTTATTCCTAGTTATCGTAGTCGTTTCAGTAACCGTCCTTGATTCCGTTCTTGTACATCCCCTCGTCCTACCATGGCATGAATCGCCTGTGCGACGGATATAGCATCATGTCCCTGAGACACTGCTTCTTCCAAAAGTCGTTGTCGATTGACTAAACTTCCCTTGGTTAGTCGTGCATGTAAAAATGATTCCATCCATTCCATTTGTGCTGTACTCAACATCATCATCATCCTTCCCCCATGATCGTTGTTGTTATCATCTACTGCATTGGCAGTCATGGTTGATACACGAAATAAACGAATCGCTTCTTGAATATCTTCCAATTTGACATTCGAATCAAGTCGTAATTTGGCAAGGGATTCCGATATACGAACTAATGCCTCCAGTTGTCGAACTGTAATGGGTATGGTTGTTGGAACATCTTTCCCACTTAGTCTGGAACTCTAAAAAACAAGAATAACAAGATGAAACTGGGAATGAGGAACGTGAAAATTGTGATTCACAAGTGTGTTTGAAAAAATTCCAAGATACATACCTCTATACTTCGTTTCCTCACTTCATCTCGGATACGAACATAATTACTAACCAATTGTTCTCCGGAGGATTCCGAAAGTTGAGGAAAGCATTTTGCCTTGCAATATTGAATGTACTTTTTCAACGCTGCGACATTCAATTCTCCGTTTCCAGTTTCTACAATCTTCAAAATCGATTCGGCAATCGCATCCGAGTTGGTATTCTCCGATTGCATTGCCGCAACGTCATTATTGTCCTCCTCATCGAAAATGGAGGTCCGTCGACCTCCATTCTTAGAGTAGGAATTATCCATATGGACACCCATCACATGTTCACAAATCATCCGATCACGATCTTCATCACGAACATCACGAACTAAGAAAATGAGATCAAATCGAGAAAGAATCGTTGTCATCAAGTCAATATTCTCTCCAGCGGTCTTTAAATCATCGTATCGACCAAAGACAGGATTTGCTGCTGCAAATACAGAACTTCGTGAATTCAATACAGTCGTTATACCAGCCTTGGCAATCGATATCGTTTGTTGCTCCATGGCCTCATGGATCGCCACACGATCTTGTTGTCTCATTTTATCAAATTCATCAATACAAACAACACCACCGTCCGCCAATACCATGGCACCACCCTCCAGATAGAATTCTCCCTTGTTATCACGAATGACACTGGCAGTCAATCCTGCTGCGGAGGATCCCTTGCCGGACGTGTAAATCCCAATCGGTGC
>CAAAJI010000066.1:51104-77733 GCA_900642245.1 Fragilaria radians | reverse complement strand
CCCACAGGATTATGTCACGTATCCAACCTCAATCTAACGACATCGAATTTTGGATGCAATTTGTATTGTAGTTGCTGTTACGATACATTGGGATGTCAAAGAGGTACCTAACTAAGGATGTGTCAAAGACAAGTGTTTGAGTTTGTGTTTTTATATATTATTCCAAATATACTTGGATTATGGCTCTTTCATATGCACCTCAGCTGAATTCCTTCTTGTTGTTTGGAGAGGGGGATTTATCTAATCAACAGTTTTGGGGCAACAATCGAATCGAATCGAATCAAACATTCATGTCGTCTACAGGTTTGTAATTCGAAACTTATTGTTTGGACATTTGGACATTTGGACATTTGTTGCCAGCAAAGTCTTGTTGATGGATGTGTATTTCATGAATGAGGGAACTCGTTCCCATCCCACATACGGAATATAAAAATCCTGTTGGATGATCGTTTGGATAGATATCGCTGCGTACGATAGGGTAGGTACGATGAAATTTTGATGTTTCTTCCACGAATGAGCGGAGACAAAAGATCCCAACCCCAAGAGACACGGCGCAGCTTGGTTGTATGAATGGATTGACGTTTGAATTCAAGATTCACCATCATCACCCATAGCACCAGTAGTGCTTCATCTATGATGATAATGATAATATCCTGACTGGATTTTAGAGTTAGTAAGCTTGCATCTTGAGTGGGAATGTGAATTGGGTTATCTAACTTTTTGAGCGCACGTCCTTTCATCGTGGTTTGCGAATCTGTCGTGATAGTAGGATCTTCCCTTAATCACTTTTTCTGGAATAATCGACAAGGACACGAGCATATCGCTGAATAATTTAAGAATTGTATGAAACGTTCAAGAAACCTAATCTGCTAGCAATTATGGCAAAGGAATGGACAGAAAGAAAAGCACCTTTCCTTCGTATATTTTACTTAGCACATAAGATGGAAAAAAGCTTTTCATATCTTCTAAATTTTAAAAGTTACTCACTGAAACATAAGGATAGATCTGCAGTTCTAACGTAGACACATAAATATGACAGTATTTAAAAGCATCTCTTTGGCCCTTCAGCTTGATTGGTCTTGAGATTAAGTCCCTTGCATTCAGCAGGTCCTCCTTTACCATCAGCAACGAGCCTGTCTTTCACACCCCTTGTGATACCCATGAAACAATCGTCAACATTGATATTGTTCTTGGCAGAACATTCCCAGAAATCCATTCCAAATTCCTTGGCAAGCTTTGCAGCCTCTTCAGTCGAGACAACCTTTTCATCCAGCATATCGCACTTGTTCCCAATTAAAATGATATTAACATGCTCGTCCGCGTGTTGCTGAATCTTTAACATCCAATCGCGGATCGATTCAAAGGAGCGACGATCGGTGACATCGTAGACGAGAAGAATTCCTTTTCCTCTACGATAGTAGGAATTTCCAATAGATCTGAAACGTTCTGCACACGATGCATCCAAAATCATAAGTTTAATTAGGGTGCCATCAACAGCAACATTCTTGATCTTGATATCAATACCCCTGACAATAAGGTTTGGTGAGAATGAATTGTTGGCATAACGCAACAATAAGCATGTTTTCCCCACTCCAGCGTCACCAATCGTGATTAATTGAAATTCCATATCATGAAGAGTGTTGCCAGAATCCATTTTAAACAACAGCTGTTGAAGGAAAATCGACTAAAAATCACTAGTTATTTAAAACTATGAGAAAGTCAATTTTTTGATTTTCATTCCCATTTTCATTCCCATTTTCATTCCCGCTTCATTGTGTTTTCATGCAACTAAAAGTAGAATGTTACGCCACGGAATGATAGTACACCAAGCACAATCGGTGGAACAGCATACAAATTTTTTCAACATCACTTTTGCCCCATGTTAATCTTTCGTAAATTTAGGAATCTCTTTCCTTGCAATGATATTTTAAACAAATCACCTATCATATTTTCAGGGGGACAAAATGCATTTTCCAAGAACTCATTTCCAGTAGGAAAGAAGAAGCTTTTTCAGTCATCATGCCGTATACCAAGTCAGGCAGAAATACACCTGGGAAATCACAAACTCCCAGTATTGGCTTCTCAAATGCTTCCACTTTGGAAGTGATTCATACAGACTCTGTGCAAACTATTGGCAAAACAATGATTCCTTTTTTTCATATATTTTCCTTTGGGGGGGTCCCATCAGCACAAGTTCATGCTTTAACACGGCCACAACTTTTCCGTTTGATAAATGTTATAGTGTAGAGGACCCAAGGCATTCCTGTCTTGTAAATGATGACTTGCTTGCCGGGGGAAAGACCTTCATGTTTTGCAGCTGCATTAATTCTCTCATTGTAGTCTCCTTTGTTTCTTATGGGAAATATTTCATCACCTTTTTCAAAGACCAATGAGTATATGAATGTGCCCTGGGCTGGTCATCTGTTTCTTCTATTTCCTTGCTTTGAAGTAGTTCAAACAAACAAGAGGTGACAAATTAACTTTGGGAGCAGATGGATCAAATGCTATGAAACGGCGTGTAGATGCAGAACTTGCGTTACATCCAGAATTTAAGAGCAACAAAGGAGTTACAATGACAATGGATAATGGAGCAGGTACATCCATCAGTCAAAAACAAAAAAAATTGACACCAGAAGCTCTACAGCAGCAGAATCGGTTGCAGTAGATGATGTATTTGAATTTGTATTGTGATCCAGGACATTTGGAATTGCATGGGCATAACGTAAAGAAGAACAAGATCAAGAGAACAAGAGTAAAAAATCACTTGAATCAAATGGAAAAGAGGCAGGCAAGAGATCCGGACACTTAAATAGCAGATCTTTCTTCATTGTTGATCAAAAAGAAAAATATAGCATTGAAAACTGTCAAATTCATCATATGATTAGTGATTATATGACAAATCCTGCGCAAGGAAATAAGTTTTAGTCTTTCAGAAAGGAGATTATGGATCTACCAGCAGCAAAACAATTTATGATGTATGCATATATCTCAGAGGCAGAGGCTGCAAATGAAAAGAATTGAAGAAAGAGATAACATGGAGATGATCAAGTTGACAGACAGGAATGTGTTGGATATTTTATTTATTCATGGAAGATTTGATGGAAAAAGATCAAGGTTATTGTTTAGCTATTCCGGGAAGTAACTGAAGGATCACATTTTTGTGTTCAAGCGTTCCACGACAATAAAATCACTTAGAATCATTAGTTTGGACAGCATAAGGTAAAATGATTGGAGACGCTAAGTTGGCGTCGGCAAAGTTGAGTCATTAAGGATAGCAAGACATGCATTTGGCTCGTTTTACTGTTTTTGTTATCTTGACAACAAAAAACTAAGTTATTCATAGTTATCGTAGTCGTTTAAATAACCGTCCTTGATTCCGTTCTTGTACATCCCCTCATCCTAATCAATATTCTCTCCAGCGGTCTTTAAATCATCGTATCGACCAAAGACAGGATTTGCTGCTGCAAATACAGAACTTCGTGAATTCAGTACAGTCGTTATACCAGCCTTGGTAATATCGTTTTATTATATTCATCAATACAAACAACGCCACCGTTCGAAAATACAAATCTGGTAGCAATTACGGTAATTGAATAGACAGAAAAAAAAAGAATATTCCCTTCGTATTACGTAACACAACATATTTTTTGGCATGTAGGGTGGAAAAGCTGTTCAAATCTTTTAAATTTCTAAATTTACTTGTTGAGACATAACAATACATCTTAAGTTCTAACGCAAACACATAAATATGGCAATCATTAACAGCATCCCTTCTTTGACCCTACAGCCTGATTGGTCTTGAGATTAAGTCCCTTCCCTCCAGCAGGTCCTCCTTTACCAACAGCAACGAGCCTGTCTTTCACACCCCTTGTGATACCCATGAAACAATCGTCAACATTGATATTGTTCTTGGCAGAGCATTCCCAGAAATCAATTCCAAATTCCTTGGCAAGCTTTGCAGCCTCTTCAGTCGAGACAACCTTTTCATCCAGCATATCGCATTTGTTCCCAACCAAAATCATTTTAACATGCTCGTCCGCGTGTTGCTGAACATTGGAGATCCAATTGCGGATCGATTCAAAGGAGCGACGATCGGTGACATCGTAGACAAGAAGAATTCCTTGTGCGCCACGAAAGTAAGAAACTGCGATAGTTCGGAAACGTTCTTGACCAGCTGTATCCCATATCTGAAGTCTTATTCGGGTGCCATCAACATCAACACTCTTGATCTTGAAATCAATGCCAATCGTGGTAATAAAGGTGGGTGAGAATGAGTCGTCGGCATAACGCAACAATAAGCATGTTTTTCCAACTCCAGAGTCACCAATCATGAGCAATTTAATTTGCATATCATAAGGAGCGCTGCCAGAAGCCATTTTGAACTAGATACTGTACTTCAGAGGATTGTTGCTGCTGAATGAAGATCTAAGTGTTTATCGATTAAATTTTGTAGTCGATTCTGATTACCATTCCCATTTTCATTCCCGTTTCATACATGTTTTTTAACGACCTCGTATCAACTAAATAGGAACAAAAACGAGGACGTCATCCATTAACGGTCGAGCAAAGTTCGTCCTTCGAAACAGCATATAAATCGTCCTTTTTCACCATCAATTTTGCCCATGAACTCAATCTAGCCACATGACGTCATGAACTCCAACCAGTTCTGCCTCTGGCGAGCTTGTAGTATTGAGCCTTTATTTTCTTGCTCTGCTTTACAACCTGATGACATTGTACCTTCTGTCCGGCTTTGCATCCCACATTGTGTTCTGAATGACAAATATATCCACCATTGAACTTTAATTGATCCATTCATCCCAAACACTAGAGGAAGCTTCATGTCATCTTGACCCAGGGCCTTATTTGACATGTTACGTATGATAGTGTTGGGAGAAGGTTTGGACAAGCTCGTAAACTCTTGCCTCCTATAGCCCTAGACTGATCACCTGATTGTTTTTATCAAAAAGATATGGGGATGTGGGTGATGTTACTATACTTTTGATTTTGTATGGACAATCTTCTATTTTCTCCTGAATGTATGCAAACATTGATATGTGAAGCTTCTTATCAACAAAGGATACTTCCATTCCTAAATTGGTATGATGAGTTATTGGACCGTAGATTGTGTGTAGCCATTTGATCTCTACATCCAGTACTGGTTCCGATTTGTGCCTGACTTTCAAATTGTCTACATGCCAGACTATTGAAACCTGTGATTCCTCCACCGACTTGTTTGCCAAAAATGAGAAATATGACTTTAAGATGTATCATATTTTTACCAACCTTTCCGCCAAATCCTCCCAAAATAACGATGCAGACTCTAATCAACCGTGCAATGCCTTTTTGAACAGTAAATATATTGTTTCTCTACCTTTTTCTATTAACACATATTTTGAATATGCATCCGGGCTCGTTTCCAGTAGGAAAAATATTATTTCTCCAGTCATCTTGACGTATGCTAAGTCGGTATGATTAGCGTTCAGAAATTCACCTGGGGTGTAATACCCTCCCATTATTTGCTTCTCAAAGTGATTCATACAGACTCTGTCAAAACTGTTGGCAATAATGCTTCCCATTTTTCATATATTTTCCATTGGAGCTTTCCATCAGCACAAGTTCATGCTTCAACACGGCCACATATTTCCCGTTTGATAAATATTCCTGTCGTGTCAATTATGACTTTTTTTACCGGGGCAGCTGCATTAATTCTCTCATTGTAGCCTCCTTTGTTTCTTATGGGAAATGTTTCATCACGTGTGTCAGAGACCATTGAGTAAATAAATGTGCCCTGGACAGGTCATCTGTTTCTTCTATTTCATTCCTTTGTAGTAGTTAACAGTTATCAACCAGACCCTAACTTAATTGTACACTTTGCCCACTTTTTGTAGTATAATATGCCCTTGATAAACTTTCATCACTACTTCGTATTTCTAAATCTACAATCATCCTTATTTTCTTCGGATGAATCATCGCGGTGAGGTGTATTCTCTTGATCCCATGACTCATCAATGATGAAATATTCCTGCTCCACATATTCATCCTGGTCTACATTTATTCTACAGTGTCTTCCTGCACTCCTTCAACTTCTACTCCTTGAATCCCTTCAGCCACATCCAACTGTAAGTGCACTAGTGCCACATCTGATGTCTCCTCTTGATTTTCTTGACTATCTTCAAGGATATCAGGCAACACTTTAGATTCAAAGATGTCTTGACAAAAAAGCCTCTCCGATGTATCATTATTATGATGATTTCAAGGTTAGCCATAAAAACAGTATGCATGATGATCAATTTTGGAATGGACCAAGGAGACATATGGAGCCAAAGGTGAAGTAAAAACTAAGAGAGGAAAATTCCATGAATGATTTGGAATGAAAACAAAATATTCTATAAAGGGACAAGTATCCATTGATATGACACTATGTGGATAATTTGATCTAGAGAATGCCGACAAATGACCTAGATTATGAAAAATTGCATCAACATGGAGTGATCATGTATTCAAAGGAAATGGCAAAAACGTTTCATACTATAACTGTACAAAGGTGCATTTTTATGCAAAAGAGGGAGACCAGATATTTGTCCTGTGATAGAAAGTTTAACTACAACGATGAATAATCCAAATCAGGATGGTTCGTGGAAACTGGCAAGAAAGATGAAATAGTTGAAACAAACAAGAGGTGACAAATTAACTTTGAGAGCAGATGGATCAAAGGCTGTGAAACAGTATGTAGATTCAGAACTTGCATTACATCCAGATTTTAAGAGCAACAAAGGAGCTACAATGGCAATGGGTAATGGAGCAATTACATCCATCAGTCAAGAACAGAAAATTAACACCAGAAGCTCTACAGCAGCAGAATCGGTTGCATTAGATGATGTATTTGGATCAGTATTGTGATCCCAGAGATTTTGGAATTGCAAGGGCATAATGGAAAGAAGAATGAGATCAAGGTAATAGGAATACAATATTACTTAAATCAACTGGAAAATGTGCAGGCAAGAGATCCAGACACTTAAACATCAGACATTTCTTTATTGTTGATCAAAAATAAAAACGTTGAATACTATCCAATTCATCCTATGATTAGTGATTATTTGACAGAGCCTGCACAAGGAAATAAGTTTAAGTTTTTCAGAAAGGAGCTTATGAATCTACCAGCAACAAAACAATTATGATGTATGCATATATCTCAGAGGCTGCAAATGAAAAGAATTGATGAGAGAGAAATGGAGATGATTAAGTTGAAAGACATGAGTCTTTTGAAGATTTTGTGTATTCATTGAAGATTCAATGGAAAAAGATCAAGGTTATTGTTTAGTTATTCCGGGAAGTAACCGAAGGATCACATTTTTGTGTTCGAGCGTTCCACGACAATAATACCACTTTAAATTGTTAGTTTGGACAGCATAAGATAAAATGATTGGAGATGCTAAGTTGGCGTCGGCAAAGTTGAGTCATTAAGGATAGCAAGACATGCATTTGGCTCGTTTTTACTGTTTTTGTTATTTTGACAACAAAAAACTAAGTTATTCCTAGTTACCGTAGTCGTTTCAGTAACCGTCCTTGATTCCGTTCTTGTACATCCCCTCGTCCTACCATGGCATGAATCGCTTGCGCGACGGATATAGCATCATGTCCCTGAGACACTGCTTCTTCCAAAAGTCGTTGCCGGTTGACTAAACTTCCTTTGGTTAGTCGTGCATGTAAAAAAGATTCCATCCATTCCATTTGTGCCGTACTCAACATCATCATCATCCTTCCCCCCTGATCGTTGTTGTTATCATCTACTGCATTGGCAGTCATGGTTGATACACGAAATAAACGAATCGCTTCTTGAATATCTTCCAATTTGACATTCGAATCAAGTCGTAATTTGGCAAGGGATTCCGATATACGAACTAATGCCTCTAGTTGACGAACTGTAATGGGTATGGTTGTTGGAACATCTTTCCCACTTTGTCTGGAACTCTAAAAAACAAGAATAACAAGATGAAACTGGGAATGAGGAACGTGAAAATTGTGATTCACAAAGTGTGTTTGAAAAAATTCCAAGATACTTACCTCTATACTTCGTTTCCTCACTTCATCTCGGATACGAACATAATTACTAACCAATTGTTCGCCGGAGGATTCCGAAAGTTGAGGAAAGCATTTTGCCTTGCAATATTGAATGTACTTTTTCAAAGCTGCGACATTCAATTCTCCGTTTCCAGTTTCTACAATTTTCAAAATCGATTCGGCAATCGCATCCGAGTTGGTAGTCTCCGATTGCATTGCTGCAACGTCATTATTGTCCTCCTCATCGAAAATGGAGGTCCGTCGACCTCCATTCTTAGAGTAGGAATTATCCATATGGACACCCATCACATGTTCACAAATCATCCGATCACGATCTTCATCACGAACATCACGAACTAAGAAAATGAGATCAAAACGAGAAAGGATGGTTGTCATCAAATCAATATTCTCTCCAGCGGTCTTTAAATCATCGTATCGACCAAAGACAGGATTTGCTGCTGCAAATACAGAACTTCGTGAATTCAATACAGTCGTTATACCAGCCTTGGCAATCGATATCGTTTGTTGCTCCATAGCTTCATGGATCGCCACACGATCTTGTTGTCTCATTTTATCAAATTCATCAATACAAACAACTCCACCGTCCGCCAATACCATGGCACCACCCTCCAGATAGAATTCTCCCTTGTTATCACGAATGACACTGGCAGTCAATCCTGCTGCGGAGGATCCCTTGCCGGACGTGTAAATCCCAATCGGTGCGACACGAGAGGCAAATTTTAAAAATTGAGATTTGGCTGTGGAGGGATCACCTAGGAGTAAAACATTGATATCCCCACGCAAATTCACACCATCGGGTAATCGTTTGCGTGTGCCACCCATGAGCATACACAACATGGCCTTTTTTATATCCACCGTATATTGTCCAGATATGGACGGTGCCATACTGCTGGCCAAAATTTGGTAAACATTGGGATGTTTGGCCAATGCTATAAACGCTGCTTCCTCTTGTGGTGCAAAGGTAGCCGATTCTCCTGGAGACGTGTGTCGTTGCAGTCCCACCACATTCAAGTAGATTGATTTGACAGCATCTGTTCCAGTCGTCGACAGGAGTGTGGGGATGGCCAAGACATGGATACGTGTCCCCGGTGGAGCTTGATCCACTAACGATCGTTCGACTGCAACTAGGACTGCACGAGGCATTTCACCTGTGGGTACTGATTCCGGTGGTTCTTGTAACTTCCAGGATTGTCGATCGACTAGTGTACATTGATCGGGAACAACGGTATAGGGGAACAGACCACAGGAGGCAGCTTCTGGACCTCCACATCGTCGGGGCAGAGTCGCACCAGCATAAGGACCTCCCAAGACTGCCATGGAATGTTCAAAGAGACACCGAGAACAACGCAATGCTAAATTTGTCGCACGAGACTTGACAGGTGATGTCGAAATGACAATACCATGACATTGAATGAGTTTGTTCATGTGTTCGGATTGGATCTTTCGAAGAGGTGTCAATGCTAACTTTCCACAAAATAAGAGTTGAATTTTAGTAGAGGCAAGTTCCAAGTCCATGACATTCGATGGGATAGTAGAAGATTGTTGTGAATCATTTCTGGTTTGTGATGGATCTTCTTCTGTGAGATCATCAGGATTAAGATGTTGCTGTTGTTCATAAATTAAAGTCTTTAATGCATCCATGGCTGCTAATTCCATGGCAGGAATGTATGTTATTGGAGCATTTCGTAACAGCCCCAACATTTCTGGATCATATTCACCTAAATGTTGAAGATCTATTTCTAACTTGGAAGTATTCCGACGATGCATTCGATTTAACTTAATACGATAAATATAACGACTTTGTCCTTGTCGGTAATTTCCTTTAATAAAAAAATTGGGCATCAGTAAGCGCGATAGTTTGCTAGCAAGCAATAAACGAAACGAAAGTTACCTCCCTACTCACGTAAGAATTCACGAAAATGACGACGAACCGCATTGGTAGAAACGACTTCAGCAGAATCCTCTAAATTATTAGTCGTATCGAGATTGATATCATCATTTCGTCGTAAGGCTTGATGCGAAAAATACAATCGACTTTCATCAAAATCCATGGCAAAGGAAAAGTAAAGTGAGAGACAATGGATGTGAAATCGAAGACGATTTTTGCGCGCCAAATATTTTTTGAATTTTCTACTGTACCAATGTTGTAGCTGTAATAGATAATTTCTTCGTTTTCTCTCCCTTTGTCGTTCCATAACCTTGAAAATTCACAATTCCATATTGAGATTCCTAAAATAGGCAGAATCAAGACAAAAAAGGCATGAACAAATCAAAACCTCCAGTTACATGCTTTAATTGCTAGAATTCATAGTCTGTGGCTTCTCAAACGAATGTTTGCCTTTTACATACATGCTGTTCTGCATCTCAGAAAAATGCAAACCATTCACTTAAGCGGTAGTTGACAGATGGTGACATACCTTAAACTAAAGACCAAAAAGAATCACATTACAATCATATACAGCTCAACATCAATAGATTTGAAATTAGAGGCATTTGTCTTCTATTGTTGGTGACCTCCAAGACTGATAATACAAGTAAACTTAAGTAATCTTAATGCTTTACGAATTTGGACATCTAGGCATGGAGAGTAAAGGCATGAACTATCAATTTTAGTAGTGCTAAGATCAAATCTAAATATAGTTCATTCTCATGAGATAAAGAGAATGAACTCATATCCAAATACAGATTTACCAGGAGGTGACCACAAACGTCCTAACAAGTTGCTCTGAGAGTTTATACGAAACTATTGCTACAATTGCATTATATTTCATGGCAAAAAATCAATATGAAGGGTGTCAATGTTAAGAACATAATGATGATGGAATTGTTCTTGCCAGGCTGAATTTGAACAAACCTTATTGTTTATTCAGTGTTTTGGGCGAGTATGAATCACAGATTGAAAAAGATTGTGGGGTTTGTCATAACTGTTTCATGGTTATGGATACACCTAAGTCATACATCAATTCTCATTTAAGTTTTAAAGTAAAAATAAGTGAAAAATCCTGAATAGTTTTGTTCAGTGAATTTGCATTTCAGAGGAAGGAGAATGAAATCAATGGAAAGGACATTTGAAAACGCAGGTCAGGTATCAAAATGGTAATTCTTTTAGAAAGGGATAAAGTTCAGAACAATTAGAGCTTCAGAGTGTAACAAAAAGCTCTAAGGACAACCACAGCAGTTGCACTTTACTTCATTGCAATCAACATCTGGTCTTAACAATGGCATAGAACAAAATGAGGATGGCATTGACCCAGTCAATTGATTGTTTGAAAGATAAAACACAAACAAGCGTGTCAATGATCCTAAGGATGATGGAATTGTTCCAATCAGATGATTGTCATTCAAATCCAAATGTGTCAGTTTTGTCAATGACCCCAAGGATGATGGAATAGTCCCTGTCAATTGATTGGAATACAATGTCAAATAAATTAAATTTGTCAATGATCCCAGTGATGGTGGAATAGGCCCAGTTAATTGATTGTAATACAAAAGAAAATATGATAAGTTTGTCAATGATTCCAGTGATGATGGAATAGTTCCAGTAAACTGATTGAAATACAACGATAAATACGTCAACTTGGACAAGGATCCCATGAACAATGGTATAGTCCCGTTCAATTGATTGTTTTGCATATCCAATGTTATCAAGTTTGTCAATGATTGCAAGGTTGATGGGATAGTCCCAATCAGCTTATTGGAGAACAAATTCAATTCTTTTAACTTTGTCAACAATCCCAAAGACGATGGGATGGTCCCAGTCAGTTTCTTGTTATAAAACAACCATAGAAATTGCAATTCTTTCAATGATCCCAAGGATGATGGGATAGTTCCAGTCAATTGAGTGTAAGTCAAGGACAATGCTGTCAATTTCGACAGACATCCGATGAACGAAGGTATTGTTCCTGTTGAGCTTGAAATTATCAAGGATTGTAAATTTTTCAGTAACCCAATTTGTGTCGGAATTTGACTACTTGATCTCGAGATTGACACTTGATTCGCATGGAAGCATTGTTCCAAATCGGATATACCAATATAATCGCATGCAACAACCTTGTGTGCATTCGAAGCTGTTGACAAGCATTTATTTGCCCTTTTCGTTGGCTTGCGAGTAGTGGGCCTTCGAATAGTTGGTTTGCGTGTGGTTGGCTTGCGAGTAGTTCTCTTTTCATTGTCAGTCGCAGCGGCAAATACTGACAACAAAGAAATGAAAAAGAAAAGAGTTTGCATCGTGATTTGGAGTGCAATTGGTTTGTTGGCAATGGAGTCTAGAGTCATTAATCTTTACAGTCATTAAGGGACATGGTACCACGCCATAGTCAATAAACTATGCGACTTTCTTAACTTCAAGTAATAATCACGAATCCATCTCAAGTAATGCTTCGAATCCAATTACGTTGTTGAAAAATACATCTTGAAAGAATTTAATTTATGTAAATTCCAGAATACAACCAGCTACAGTTATTGCCTTAATGATTGTTTCGACACTTCCCGTTATGGCTTTACATTTTCTATCAGCTTTTCATCATATGTTCCCAGTCTTTATCCCATCAATAATGACTAGCATAATCCTTCCAAGTATCATGCCACTGGATCATCCAAGTTCTGAATCTGTCATGAGGTATATCCTGCACAGGCATACAGATTTCTCCTTTTTGAAAGGTTTAAAGTCTATCAAATAATAAGTTCTCCTATTAAGAAGTTAAGCCCTAAAAGAGAGAAAAATTTTAGTTTGTTTCTTTGTTAGATCTTGAAAGAGAAACGTACTAGTAGGTCTCTCTTTTAGAGATTAAGCTAGAAACCGAGTCGCAAGTTCTCCTTTCTGAACAAAAACAACAGCAATGAATTCTTGATGAACGGGCCAGAAGGATTTTTTCTTCAAGAACCTTCTTTATTCTAGATTCTAGATAATTGCTATTTTTGAACTTCTTTGGTATTGTTGTACTTTCTACATCTTTATCCTATAGGTGAAGTCATAGTGTATACACTTTCTTGGGGATACAGACTATCTGAGAAGACAAGCATTTGCAGCAAGATTGATAAGTAATTCCGACAATTCAAGTCGTAGGTGGAACGCCACTGGCTCACTGGCAAAATGTTGTTTCGGAGCTGCCAGAAGGTCATCTCTAGAATGACAAGACATTTGAAACTGTCCTAAATTCTTTCACATTTAAGCACTGTAGTAGTACAACGGCAAGATAGGAGCAGAAACACTTCATGACTAACATAGCATTGCCTAGGAGTCAGCTTACTTAGGTTTTACTTAGCCAAGTGCAGCAGTGCAATAGGTACTTACCCTACTTGCCGTATAAGTTTAGCCTTTTTGAAAGGATTTCCCATATCATCCTTTTTGTGGTGGGCATTAATGGAATCCAATGACAAATTGGGGGACATCAATGTTTCTGATTTTGGTGAGGCTTTGTAAACATCCTTTATTGTCAAAATGTCCGTCTTTTCTTCATCATTTTTGCCATCTTTGGAAGATCCTTGGATATTTTTGGTATTGTTCAATGTAGTTGGAAATAAATTTGACCCCAATGACATGATATCATGGATGCTGTACAACGTTCTTCCTTCATAAACTACGTACACACTATAATTGCTACAGCCAATTACAAGTGGTTTGACAGAAACAAAACTGATAGTGACGTTGGTCCTTATTTTGATAGTTTGCTTGTCATCGATTCAATGGCGCGCGGCAAGAAATCTAAGTCCGTGTACCAGCCAACTGTGCACAAAAAAATAAAAGAATAAAAAAATAGAATTAATAAAAATAAAAAAGTCAACACTGAAAACATTCAAAAAGCGAAAATCCAAGAGTCTTTGTTGTGGCATCTTGGGGCACAAAGAATTTCAGTGCCGTTTCAAGCAGAAAGCCAGTGTGGAGACACAAAACAGGCTAAGTTAAAGCCAGTGCCTCACAAAAACAATGCTATTGGCATTGACAATTTTTCGGATGAGCTCCCAGAAATTCAGGAGTCTAAGGATAACATGAATATGGAGGTAAGTGAACAGGACTTGCCTCAAACCAGAGTCAAACAAGACACATACAAACATTTTACTTGATAGTGGAAATATCTGTAGCCATAGTACTTAATAGTGAAAGTGATATTAAATCCATTCTACTTAACAAAGTAGTCATAGATACAGGTTGCATCTGAACAATCATTAGGCAAAACAGCCTGCCGGATAAACTCTTCAAATCCCAAAAACAGCACAATGAAGTCTCTAAGACTAAAATGCAGGAAAAGTTGTAACTCAATTTGATATTCCTTTGCAGTTTTGGTTACCAGAATTTGCTCCAAGTTGCAAAATTATCTGGAGCGTAGCTGTGGATGACACAGGGCAACAATCCAAGTAAGGAAGATCATTGGATACAATTTACAAATCAAGCTCGGAAAGGATATTCTATTCTCCTCTAAACATTTGAAGTGGGATGGAATTGTAATTTCAATGCATACACCTAACACATATTTGTCTTATTTAGACGAACGAATACAATATATAGGGAATCTCCAGGATGTTTTTGCAACAGCATAAACTCCTATGTCAATTCTAGATGCCAAATATGAAAGGGCAAACATAGATGCCACCATCAATCCACTTAAACATTTAAGTGGAATGTAACAACAACAGGTGAAAGCATTAATTTATAATTTTGAACATTTGTTTGATGGAATACTAGGCGTTTGGAAAATAGCATAAGAAAGGTTGTAAGCCTTTTCAATTTCCGCCATTTTCAGTCCCAAAAGTTCTCGAGGACACAACAAAAAAGAAAGCACAACGCCTGTGTGATTTAAGGGTATTATAACTTCAAGTAGCCTCAGAGTATCAGTCGCCATCTGTCATCCTTTCAAAGAAGAATGGGTAATTGAACAGTTAGAGTCGTATCAGACTGAAGAGTTTTGAATTCAAAACTAAAGGGAACCATACAGGATGTACTTACCATTTTTAATGGATTCATCTTTGCAATATCCATTGACTTGAACATGGGTTATTATACCACACGCTTGATGCCTCAGGCTCAAAAGCGATACACAATTCTCTTTCCATGGGGAAATACTCCTACCTACAATTACTCATTGGTAATTGCTAACTCACAAGATATTTTTCAAAATATCCCAATTTGGACTTGGCTTTGTGAGAGAGTAATTAGATAATTTTCTGGTAGCCAGAAAGGATTCATAGAAAAAGAACACCTTTTTCGCTCAAAAAAGGTTTTTCAAAAGCTGGATACAGCTGGCCTTCATATAAACATTTGAAAAATGTACTCTTGCTACGCAACCGTTTGAGCATTGGGCTATTCTGTTGCAACAGCCGGAATTTGCCCACTTCCTTCTTAGGTGGAAGGTATTTTTTAGCTTAAGGTGCCTAAGACCTTAAAGCAACTGCGCTCATTCTTGGGCCTAGTGAACTAATATTGTGTTATGTGGAAGCAAAGATATCATCTACTCACACAATTGACAGAGTTTATACAAGTACCTTGTGGTAGCAAGACTTTCAAATTGACAGAGGCTCAAGACAAAGCCTTCCAGGAAGTAAAAAAAATAAATTACACAAATGCCTTACTAAAAATTTCCTCACTTGAATAAATTCTTTGAAATACATTCTGATGCCTCAGATTATCAACTAGGTTCAGTAAAAAGTCAAGAGGGACACCCTATAGTGTTTTACAGTAGAAAACTTACTGAAACGCAGCGTAACTACACGGTAGGGAACTCTTTAGTTGAAAATGTAAATGAGTCCAGAACTATCCTCCTTGGATACCATATAAAATCTTTACAGATCATAAAAACATAACTAGATTGACAACAGTGACTAAATCTATGCGCATACAGATATGGTGCTAAACTTTGGCCCAGAAATAGAGTATATCAAAGGACTATGCAATGTTGTAACTAATGCTCTAAGCAGATTAGAGACTGAAGTGTCATCAACCACTGCAAGCTCAAAGATAATTGCTGAGTGTTATGAAAACACGGGTGATAAGTGTCTACAAGCTGAACATTAGCATGTAGATCAAATACTGATACAGTACCAACAGCATCATCTGAAGTACTTCTCGAAAGCAGTTGATGGATACGATGTCATCTTATTCAGCAATAAGATTTGTTTTCCTAACAAACTTTGAAATCCAACCTTAAGTCAATACCAGACAGTATTACAGCACCCAGGTATGCATTGAGCAGAAGAGATAATATATTCACATCTGGTCTGGGCAGGACTCAGCAGTGATGTTGAAAAGCATATCAAAAGCTGCCACCAATGTCAAAGGTGTAAAAATCCCCATAAGAAGTACGGACACCTATCTTTAAGAGACACTGACCAAAACCCTTGGGAAACATTATGTTTTGACCCAAATAGGGTCATACACTACTACAACCAAGCATGAAAAGGAACTTATTACCATGTGTGATCCAACAACTGGCTGGGTTTGAAGTAGCTGAAATTAAGGATAACATATCCAAAGGAACGGCAAAAATATTAGACCAAACATGGTTTTGCCATTACCCACACCCAAAGGGGTGTATTAACACTGGAATATGTGGTTGAGGAAATTTATCCTCAAATGTGTATACATGCCTCAAATATCTAGACCTGAAATCCTCATGTGTTCCAGTTGACCAATTTTAATAGCTAAATATCGACGAAGTATGTGATTGGTTACGAATCCGAATGCTTGCAACGTTGACATTAGTTGACATTATTAAATACTACAAAATTTTGCTACAGGAACAAACGTTGAAAAGTCGCTGGGGTGTCACCATTTATTTATCTGATCCTTGATGAGACTGGTATAAAGGACCAGCAGGCATTTGCATTGAAGATCCGTATGATGGGACTTAATTAAGAGCCGATTTCAGCTAGCAAGGAAACTTGACGAAAGGCCCATTGAGTTTCCAAGAGAAAGTTCATGTGAGGATTTCTGATTTTTCCGATAGTAAATTTGTGAAAGGGAATTTCGGATGCCCAAACTATTCATTTAACCGAAGTGTGACTTTACATCGAAGATTCATGGGCTGACAATCCGTCCCCTTTTACAGTTTGATTGACACTCCTCTTCTTCCGTGCATCACGTCGGAATATCGAACCTAGGACGAGAATGATAACAAATATCAACCAAGAAAGGCTTCAAGAATCGAAAGGACCAACTACTAGAATGGAAAAGAAAAAGAAAAAAAAGAAAACAAGAGTTGTACAAGATGCAAAAGGTTCACGATCCCTTTCATCCAGCGCCCCCAGTTCTTTGACACAAGATGAGCTTTCATCTTCCCGATTTTCGAATGACAGTTCTTCAAAGCCACAATCGTATCATATGGAAGATTTTGAATGTCTGTATCAAAATGAGGAGGATGTATGGTTTCAAGATGTCAGCATAGGGAATAATAATGACCCATCGATGCCTAGACTAGCCAAAGTTATTTCTCCGGGGTCTCAAAGGATCAAGAAAGGAGTCCCCGTCGTCCAATCGAATCTATCCAATGTCAAGAATTGTGATTCGACGTCCAATCGAAATGCACCAGCTCGTAATAGTCGCAATGAGGGCGATACAACCTTCAATCCCTTTGATGTCTTTAAACAAATCGATGAAGAACAAGCCAATATTGAAGGTTTTGGCAATATTCGACTCACACGCAGTCCTGAGGCGAATCAAGGATCCAATAAAAATGACAATAGTCATCAAATCCATCAGGAGGGATTTTCTTCAAAGGAAAGAGTGACTAATGGACATGCAATCTCTCCCACATATCAAAACAGTGATGAAGATCCGTATTTGTTGGAACCAATATCAGAGAATGGAAGGACCAAAGCAAAGACGACTTCTGACCGTTTGATGCAACAGACCCATTATGCAGCAGTGCCGCAAAACATGACATCGAAACATGTCACAAGAATACCACCGAATCAGTCCTCAGAGATGGCACATCATGAAATTCAAAGACAATACCCTCACAATCAAAGTATAGATGATGATTCGGATTTAGAAAAAGCTGCTCGGAACAAATTCTCGTCGTTTCCAGTACATGCTGTTGTGGGATCTATGGATCAAACTTTTTTGTTTCCAGGTACCATGCGGCAAAGCTTTGTATCGGAGCAATTCTCCAATGAATGTTTGACAACCGATAAATTAGAGATAGTACAAGCGACACCTGTCATTGATGATGATTATCCGATGGTTATTATGAAGGACGATATTGTATATGTGGATTCCAGTCCACTAACGTTGCAGACAGTATTGAAGAATAACAAATCCATCCGCCGATGTTTCATCCTTTCGATTATTGTTGTTATTGTGATTACGATAATCGTAACAGTGATTATTTTGAAGGGTGCTAAAAATGAATTCATCGAACAACCGAATACAGGCGATGCATCCGATTGGGACCACACTACCGTACCTTCTTCAGCACCTACATTCATATCCGAGGAAGTTCTCAATGCAGCTGCTGACGTCTCGGGTTGGTCATCCGTGGATAGACTTGGGTCACCTCAATTTCGAGCTGTTGGATGGATGTCTTCCATAGATAAAATTAGTATTGAAAAATTTGGACCATGGTTCCTTCAAAGATATTCCTTGGTTGTATTTTATTTCAGCACAGGAGGAACATTTTGGATTAATCAAGAAGATTGGTTGAATCCTACCCTTCATGAGTGTGATTGGAGTGAAGGCATTCAATGCACTATGAATGATTCTGAAATGAGAGTAGTTACTGGCATAGACGCTACTCGAAATGGGCTGTCCGGGACACTTCCGGATGAGCTGAAACTCTTTACTGATTTGGAATTCCTTCATATTCCTAAGAACAGCGTATCAGGAGACATTCCAAATTCGATTGGGGAGCTTGCCAAGATCTCATCTCTTGATCTGTCATTAAATAAATTCTCAGGATCAATACCCCAAGTTATAGGAAACGCAGGTTCGATTGTCCTTGTGGATATATCTCATAACGCCATTACTGGAACGATTCCAAAAGATTTATACAAGTTAACCTTGCTTGAAACCTTAGATTTATCTTGGAATGCAATATCCGGCCCAATCATAGATGATATGGAAAATTTAGATAAACTGGCTGTATTCGATATTCGACACAACAATTTATATGGAACGTTACCTAAAGCTTTGACTATATTGACAGCCCTAGACTATATTTTATTGGATGATAATGCATTCACGGGTACTCTGCCTAAACTGTCCATGGCAATGGGTAAGTGCAAACACCCCACATTTGCAAATCATCTCTTCTTCTCATTTGCGACGCTCAAACGATTTATTTTCCAGCTCGAAGGCTCGAAATATCATTAAGTCACAACCTCTTAACGGGCACTCTTCCTCTTGAAAGGTTTGAACGGAACTTACAAAATGAGAGTCCAGAATCTCCGTTTCGCATCAAGACATTGGACATTTCTTTCAATCTTCTTACTGGTACAGTTAATACCATTGCCCCTCTGATCCCAAGTCTTACCTATTTTGACCTTTCTCATAATAGGCTTCAAGGACAGGTACGACCAGCTTCTTCAAATATGATAATTATCGTTCTATCTCATGTTCTCAATGCTTCTTAAGTTCCCAGGTGACGGTTGGTCTATTATAGAATACTTGGCGGCTGGAAATAACATCTTCAATGGTACACTTCCTGTAGAATGGCCAGATACCTTACTTTACCTTGACTTTGGACACAATTTCTTAACCAAAGGGATTTCGGATAGGATATGTCAATTACAAGATCTGATATTTCTGAAATTAGATAATAACCTGGAGTTGAACGGAACTGTCCCAGCTTGTATCTTCGAAATCCCTAGTCTTCACGGATTGATTCTTTCGAATTCCAATCTTCTCGGCTTTCTTCCTACTCAAATCGGTTTGCTGTCAAATTTAGAAACCTTCGACGGCTCCTATAACACTTGGATTGGGACTCTTCCCACTGAACTTGGAAATTGTTCTCGTCTCAACACTTTCAATATTTCAAACAGTCTTATAACTGGGTCCATTCCCAGTGAGATAGGACAACTACAACTTCTGAAGTCCTTGGATCTGCGAAACAACCGTATTGCAGGCATCGTACCAGAACAGCTCAAGTCTCTAACAGACCTTCATTATTTGGGTCTTGCAGGAAATGGAATAAACGGAAGCATCCCTCCTGATCTGTGTCTCACTGAAAGAAATTGGAGTAGAATTGATGTAGGATGCAATATTAATTGCAGTTGTTGTTCAGGAGATCTCTCCATGGATTGTTGATGGAATTGTACCATTGAAATGTCTAGATTGGTTCTTATGCCATAAAACATTGTTTCAAATAAAACAAAAATTGATCCATCTTCTCCTTGTTAAATCCTGCCTTAATTTTTGTAGGATGATTATTTTCTTAAGAATCACAACCAATAATAATTTAAGACAACTGGACAAGTGTCTCAATACCTGTGTGTATCAATATTTCTATGCATCACCTAGACTATAAATTCATGATTTGATTTTACAATAAATGGTAAATTTTGGTTCAAAGGTAGCCATTGCTCCTCATATTCTCAACAATTTATGAGTGACATGTGCAAAAGTTTCAGAAACGGTAACCGTATCATCCAATCGGAATCATATGAATATGCTTCCAGCATTCACAATTTGTGAACAAGGTGGATTGCTCTCCTCTCCACCCGACTACTTGTTTGTTGAATGAGCTTTCACTTTAGCCTTGTATTTGCCCTTACACTTGTGAGAACACTCTAATGCTTGGCTATTAAGGTAGGTAGCTAAGCATCACAATAGGTTACCAAATTGAAATTGTGAACTAATAACGTAATTGATTATCCGAATGTGAGGGCATTGTTTAAAAGGAGGGTGTAATTGCTAAAAAAAGAAAAAGCATTGTATATGGGTGAATATTCCCATTTTGTGGACTCTTTGAATTTGACAAATAACACAAAACAACAATCAAAGGGTTGACAAAGGTACGTTTGATAAAATTATAAAGTTACTTCACTATCTTCTTGACATATGACTAATTTGACCTGAACACTAAATCCGTAGACACTGACATACTGAAATATGTCGCTCATACAATTGTACTTGAAACGTGTGATGCAAATTCTCACTCCCCTCAATATGAAAATAAGAGGCTTCATCCATTCATACCATTCACGAGAGCTGCAATGCTTTGTCAAGATATCTGCAGGATTCTCCTTTACATCAATATGGTATGCACAAACAATATCACAAGAAATGGCTTCACAGACTCAATGAACATCACTACGAGCAATCACCATATGGGTATCATCAGTTAACACCAAAAATGTTAGGGCATCACACACATTTTCTGGAATTCAAACAAAGCGACCACATTTTTCTTTTGAATCAGTGAAAGAATTTCCAGGATCAAGGTAAAGAATATGCTGGTAGAAATAGAACAACAATAAAGCACTGGTGTCTGGGGTGGTTCTAAATCCAACAGAAATAGGGGTTTGACCATCTCAGTAACTGCCTTGGATATTTCTAATTTGGCATTATCTAAAAATAATCCTTTCATAGCTCCAAAGCGTCATATAAAATCCATCAAAACACTGGGGAACTTGGACTCTGTTTTCATGTCATGTACACTTGTAAACACGGACTTCATTCCCACAAATAACTGGGCACAAGTTGAAGCATCATGAGCTGTAGTATTTGCAAAGATAGTATCTGTGGCATAATCTTCATTAAGGAGTCTCACCTTCAAAGCAGGGAAACAACTTCGGAAATGCCTGCAAAGGGATAAACAAGTTTCTTGAACAGCATACTGTGCGATGACTTGGAAAAAAGTATCACGTATAACTTCCCATGGCTTCCAAGCTTCTCTTCAGGTGTGATAGCAGAGTACTCCTCATGAATCAATACATCACTTTGTTTTCCTTTTCCTTGACTACCTTTACTACCATGACCTCCAGAATTTTGACCAGTTCCACAACAACTTTGTCCACTCTTGGATACCATTGTAGAATTACCCGTCGCTTCTGTACTTCCTTGAGATCTTCAGCGTTTGTTGTCAGTTGCACTATGCCACCGATTAGGCCTGTAGAAGTATCCTAAAGTGGTTTAGTGTAGACGTATAGTTTTGTAAATTATAAGATGTTTAGTTCTTGGAGGTAACTTGTTCCATTTTTGTCTTTGATTATTGAAATTTTCCTTAAATCTTACATGCACTTTGCACTTAGAAACAAGTAACATTTTTGGTAGTATTAGTCATACTGCTAATCTTTATACTTAACTAATCTTGTGCAGCCTAAAGTTTAGTTAGACCGTTGACTCATTGGTGATGGACGTTTTTGCATGCTAAAACGGATTAAGTAACAAACTGTTTACTTAAGTATTTCCTAAAAGATAGTTCAAGGCTATAGGTCCATAGCCTCACTAAAGTTATTGCCTTCTCTTCTTACAAGTCCGCATATTACACAGTTCCTCCATTGCATCAGCAAATGACAATGATGACTTCAGCTGCTTAGCTTTATGTGTCATGTCATTACCAATACTTGGAAAATCTGCATAATCTTGTACACATGCACTTAGCTGTCCAGTCTTTTCATGATCAGGCACAATAGACTGTGTAGTATCTTCCAAATTCTGATACTTATCTTAAAATTCTGTAGAAAACATGGACCTTCAATATACTTTGATGTATGCCTCATTGTTGACAATTCCATCTGGAACTCTGTCTGTAGCAAAGTCAGATTTCCAGCAGATGTATGATGGCTATGCAAATCCAATACATCATGAGCATTCCTATTGATTGAAGGATGCTGAACAATAGTACAGGCGTGACCAGCCTTCATAACAGTGTTAAAGACTGACATTTCATAAGCCCACTGTCTCTCAAATAAGCTGTAATCCATAGTACCAACTCTAGGGATGACAAGATTTAGATCAAAGATATGATCCACAAGATCAACTCATGCTGTTGATAACCACTGGCAACAAATATGTAGTCTGGCCATTGAAAGCAACATAAGATTTTGGGTCTTGCTTCAACCCATGACCAAAATCGGTTATGTCAGCACTTGTCACTCCAGCTGCTGTCATATTATTGCCGCCACTTGCTGACAAATTCAACTTTGTTAAGGTAAGACGTGGTAATGTTTCATCACAGAAAGTGTCAAACTTGTTGGCACGCAGAAGCAACCAATCTTCACAGGTCATGTTTCCATTTGAAAGTTGTGATGCCTTCCATTTATAACAGGACTGCATATTTCGGATCTGCTTCTTCACTTTCATTGAAACAGTTTTTGTAGCACTCTTAACATTTACTTTCATCATGTCAATTTTGGTGCTATCCATTGCAAGTAAGTCACCAATTTGATTATAGCCTTGATCATTGAAATGCATGTAGCCAAGGTTTACTGGCGTCCAACCAAATACATTTTCCAAAACAAGAGTCTGTGAATGCTTAGATTGCAAACAGCTTTGGAAGTTTTGGATTGGATGAAAGGGATGATGAGCTAGTGAATGAAGTGGAAGAGGATGAGGCTAACAAGACAGTAGATGATTTGATGGAAACCACTTCCTGTAATTTTTGGATTGGAACAAGGAAAGAATGATTTTTTGTATATCCCTTGATAGATGTGCTACAAGGCATTTCCCAGATGATGAAACAAGAGCATGAGCTTTTCTACAGGAACAAAGAGGTGGTGAGGTCTGTTGGATCATCAACATATGGTGAAATCAGTAAATCTGCTACAGAAGAAAAAGGCAACTTTCAGATGCTTGATGTAGGAGCTGGTCTTATGACCACAGCTATGCATATTGCACAGGAGAAAGAGGTGGTGAGGTCTGTTGGATCATCAACATATTGTGAAATCAGTAAATCTGCTACAGAAGAAAAAGACAACTTTCAGATGCTTGATGTAGGAGCTGGTCTTATGACCACGGGAGATTGAAGGTCAGTGCTGTGGTCCTAAAATGTGTCCTAACAGAGCAAGACTTTTGAACACCAACATAGCTTAAGTTTGGGACAATGTAAAGAAAGTCACAAATTTTGATGTTGATCTTGTATATTTCTTTGTCAAAACCATGGATACACATGATACAAGTCTCCAAGGTGTAAGTTCTGGATTTCGTTTAAGGCACAAAAGGACATATTAGGAAACTTGGATGACTATGAATTGTGTCATATCCATACAGAAAAGGTGAAAATGAAATGAAGCCAGTTATTAGAAGTGTTGAAACATGTTGATTTATATGGAAAGTAATCTGGTAAGTGCTGAAACTTGATGTGGAGTTGGAATTTCAGCACAAGCATAGTGATATTGAATGCTATTCCATGCAACTTGACCTAGAGCTAGAACACTTCATGGTTAGAATTTGGGAAATTATGCCTTCATTCAAACCCCAGGATGTGTCCATAATTTCAAAGTATGTCAGTCCTGATGCTAGATTTGAAAATGTTCAAATAAGTGAAAATACATGAAAGCCCTAACCCCAATTAAAGACTAGAAATTGAAAGCATAAACTTAGGGGTTTTTAGGATTAAAGTTATTGGTTGGATGTTTCAAAGTTGAAAGTTTACAAAAGTTTTCAAAATGTTTGGCAAATTGGAAATTGTAACTGTATTGTAATGAAATACGAAAAGAATTTTTTGGCAATTATTGTCACTAAGAAGATCAAGTTAATCAATAAGGGCAGCTTAGTAGATTTATGAGATGAGTGGTTACTAGAGCTTTTCAGCATGATGTCACTTGTGAAGTCGTAACCCGGATTGTAACCCGGAAGTACTCCCGTGGGGAGTAACAATTATGTTTGCCTTGTGATAACAGTAAAATAATCTTTGATCAATGGTAGTACAGTAGAACACATTCAGAATCGAATCGATAAAACATAACAGGGGCACTGATCCGCTCCATTATTTTTTCGGTCGATGAATCTTGGTGACAATGACGCCGTCCTTTTGATCCTGATGCTGAATCGTCGTCATGGTCACTAGAAACATGAAGCATATATTTTCATTGTCAGTATCATCGTCATTGTAATTGTCATTTTCATGGCCATTGCAATTATCATCGAAATTATCAACGTATTCGTCATCGTCATTGTCAGAGTCAAAGGCATCGTCTTTTTCCTTTTCATCATCATTATCCACATCTTACAAAAACAATCGTAAAACGAGGGAACTGATAAGACTAATTCGGAAACTGGGGGAGGTGCTGATGAAAGCAAACTGTAAAATTTCATACATTAGAAGTATAAATACAAATCTCAATGGTTGGTGTGTGGATAACAACAAGGATGAGTTTCAATTTCGACACTCAGGAAATCTTGTAACGCACTCAAGCATTGTAGTAGTAGGGGAATAACTCAAACATTGAAAACCTAGACAAAATAGTTACATCACAATGCATACATACTGTTGTTGTTATAATCACGTAGTCGAGAGGAGCGAAGTGAATTAAATTATGAATAAAAATATATATAACTATCTAGAAACTACAGATTTTTTTGTTTCGAAGATACTCGAAACATTTGAAGCAGGACGACCAAAGTTAAAGCCGCTGACACCAAGAGATGATGTTGTTCTAGGATCCAAACGGTTCCAAACATCATAAACATGGGTATCATGATAATTAACATAATGGTCGTATTCTGGTGAACAAGCCATTCAAAGCAATACAGTGGTCTTTCGACCCATTGTGAGATACCTTCCCTTGAGTAGAATTCAGTTGTTATTCCAAGTCGGTATAGCAAGCGATGAGGTGATTCAAAGACATGTGCTAACCATTGTAATGTAATGGGAGTCTTCCAGGATCCATTTCCCAAGACAAGATATTCGGACGGTGGTTGTATCGAAACAAATGACGACGCCACGTATCCATTGACAAGTAATTTACCAGACATGGTAAAGGGTGCAAACATCCCCTGTCTTTCCACTGTCTGAATGTCAGTAATCAATGTTGATTCACCATTGGGCAGAAGAAGGGAATCACCCTTTTGAAGTCTACCCGCGGGAACTGCGTGATTTCCGGGAATAAAGATCATGTGATCCGGAGAAATGAGAATGGGAGATGCAATCTTATCGGTTCGAATCTTGAGATATTCTGCCATAATCGTGTCACTCTTGTGACCAAAGCTATAAATAGGCTCATAATGTCCCAATTCCGTTTCCACATAATCCCCAATCTTCAAGTTACGAAGAGCAACCTCACCCTTATCCTTTACGACAACATGAACATCCCCAGGAAAGCACTTTTTCGGCTTCTTATTCGGCTTATTCGGCTTCGAATTCGGTTTCGGCGCATTGTTGGTGGGTGGTGTATCTCCAGGTCGCTCAGTGCAACGATAACCCTGTTTGGATCTCAAATATTTGCACGATCCAGCACAACAAACATCCGAATCATCATTGCGATCACAGTATCGTTCCTCAAGGGGAATACATTGCTTCACAGCAGTTCCCAAGTTGATGCATCTGCAAAACTTTTGTACAAGATCTTGTGCTATACTACAGACTGAAACGAATGCTCCATAGCGATTATCATCAAAGACATCGATACATGTAGCTCCTTGTAAAATTCCAGATTCAATGACACGATCTGGATC
>CAAAJI010000066.1:36637-50536 GCA_900642245.1 Fragilaria radians | reverse complement strand
ACTCGCCCATTCATCACGTTTGCTCCATAATTACGATGATAGGAATAATATTTATTGATTTCCAAATCATTTTTACTCCATAATTACGGCATGGAAACATTCACTTTACCTTTTACCATATTCTACATTGGATCATTCAATGTTTGTGTAATATTGATAATCACATTTTTCCATTAGTGAAGAAGACACAAGTTATGCTTCAATCATTAAAAGTTAATCCTCCAAAATCTTTATAGGAGAGCGTCATGTGATCAATTTGAAAAGTACTGATTCAGATTAGGCTGGTTGAGATTCACTCCTAGTCTCTGTAAATGCCTATAGTACAGTCACCCATAGTTAGGATTAACCCAAATTACAAACTAATCAGCTTTCTCCCTCCTAAATTCTCATATATCCTTTTTCTTATTCCATACTTTCCTTTGTTGGTGTTGCTCATTCATAAGACAAAGAGAATGCACGTCCTCAAAAACATGGCAACTTTGCGTTAAATATGCAACCCAATCGTTGGTAGATGTGCCTTCTTTGTCAATAAACCTAAGTACAATCCCTGTGGTTTATGGAATTTGATTAAAATATCACCAGAGCTTAATCAAGCACAACAAGAAGTGGTTTTATGCATGAATACTGTGCGCATCAATGACATGCCCTTTTTAACAACAGTTTCACGGCATATTTTGTACTGCACTACAGAGTTGGTATGAAATAACAACATCAAAGCTTACATATTGTGGATGCCACTACAGAGTTGGTACAAAGCAACAGAAGGAAACCTTACAGGAGGGTTACAACCTTGCGGCTTTCTGGATCAGGAGCGTCCATTGTGACATTGAATATTGGTCACAAATGCAAGAGTTAGAGGCAACATTACATAAAGCCAAGATTAATCATTCCAATACTGAGGAGCATGTTCGCCAAGAGCAATAAGAGCATCAGAGTCATCATGGGGTAATTTCGCTCAACTTTTCATTGCTTTCTTCTTACAAATTTACCTGCAATCATGATACTGATTCTGGCATGGCAATAGAGAGGACAACCTAGGTCAGGAAACAAGGCTGAACTTTTTACAATCTATGAACGGTCTTTGTCCATATTTTAGCTAATTCATCATCATAATTTGGAACATCACTACATGATACCTTTTGGGACGTATATACAAGCTTAGGTTGAGTCTGCAAATTCAAATTTGAAGGATCCAAGAGCATTAGATTGTATATATCAAAGGTAATTTTATGACAATGAGGGTGGACATGACCTACTAGAACTTTGGACGGGAGCAGTTATCACAAGATTACAAGTAAAATCTCTCCCAATAAATCGGAATGTTATTGATTCGGTTCATACAAGGGCAACGTGCCTTCCGGTTTGAAGATAATTACGAAGCTTGACATTAGACTGAATGACAATACTTCTTTGAAAGAGAGGAGATTTAGCGTAATGATGATGACAACAAACCTTAAATTACATGCTTGATATCAATGAGGAACCTCATGATAAGAAGGGGCCTGACAAAATTGTAGACATTTTACAAGGTCAGAGTTAACAAGCCAATCCACCCACCTGAAAAAAATCACAAAGATGAAGAATTTGCAGTAGCTCCCAATTTGTACCTACAATTGACATAAACTCTCATGGCAGTGAATTCCAGACTCTACATATTTCTGCCAATTTGTCAAACGGTCAATGTTGACAACAGCAACAAGAAGAGCAACAGCAACAACAACAACACCGACATCAAAGGTATTCATACTTGATCATATTACATTACATTTGCAAACAAAGTGGTCTAATGCAATGTTTTCTAACAAAAAACTAATGTTGCCACACAAAACTTATCTTTTGACTTACATGAATATTGTTAACAATCAATTAGTACTTGGTTTGTAAATTGATAAATCCACACTCAGCTTGTTCAAAGCATTCATTTCTGCTTGATCATAAATACAGGACCGCGATATCTATTGCAATTGAAATTTTGCAAGTCAATTCTTTGAAGAAATGTTACGAAAATTGCATCAACTTCTGTCTCAAAATGTCTGGAATGTGTTTCTTATGTTTCCATTGAATGCCTTGGATTTAGTGAATTACAACTATTTTCTGTTTTTTGGCATGTCTTTAATGAATCATACCTTGAGAATTCAAAGAATGTCTCCTGTAAAAACCTCTGTAGTCTAGTGTGCAAGAGATAACTCAATTTCCGTGATTTTTCCTTTTTAGTACATGATAATATTATTGTTTCGCTTTCAAACGAATTAGAAAAGGAATTCTTTTGGAAATGTTTCTCATACTTGATATCCTTTTGCATGGAACAAATGGATTGTAGTATTGGCTTGCTACTGTCAAAAGATGACAAACAACAAATAATTGGCTTGTGTACTTCTTTAGGATTGCTCTTCTCATCTCAAGCCATCAAAGGTACCTTGCATATTATTATTCTTATTCTAACATTTGGACATCATCTTGAAGGGTAATTCAAAAATGGAGTATTAACATTATTTAATTACCTGTTTTTGTCTGACAAATCTTATGAGCTGTCAATCAATTATATTTGTACTTTCATACTTTGCTTGATAACTAGCTATTTTTCTAAATCTGAATCATTGGATCACTAGATTCAGATGTTATCATTATCATCTGAGTGTCTTATAGTCTAAAGGCACCTCCTTTATGTCCAAGTTATCAAATGAAAGTGCAGCAAATGTACATGCTATACCACTATATCAAAGGATGGGACAAAGATTTTCAATGGACATTTCAATTGATTCTTTGTCATCTGAGCACCATTGCAATATTATTAAAGGACTGGTAGTCAGGAACAAGACAAATATATGCTTTGTGAAACTATATAGAATTTTTATTATTTTCTTACTAAACTAAATGTATTCTGGAATTTACCAGCACAATATGGCTACTAGGGAAATAGGGAAGCAGCTTGCAGCTGAAAAGCTTTTCAATTACTTTTATCTGCTCAGTGCTATGATTTAACATAATTAAACCGTGTTAAAATCATTTTATCTCCTCATTGTGTTTTGGTACCTTAATATTCAAAGCATATATTCATAGGCTACAATGTTTGCTCAATGCACTTTAACTAGTATTTCTTTAGGAGCATGTGGAATTGAATATCTGGAATATTCTTCCTAGACACACATAAAGATCATCACATTGAAGGCTAAACTCTATCAATTAATTTACTTCAGGTGGGTTATAGGTATTTTTGATTATGCTGTGAAACACAAGGGGCAATGGTGGAGGAATTATTTGAAAATAAGGTTTGTTTCATCTATGTATGTATATGCATGGATATATATAATTTTGGATTAATGATATGACTAGGGCAATTGTCTATCGTATTTTGCTTCCTTTGAAAGAAGCCTTAGGTCTTTGGATTTTCCAATACATGATTCTACGAAACTTAAAGTAAACTTTCTAGATCCTTCCAAAATTGAGTCCGTTCTGGCATACCGGCAAGTATTTGTGTCAAATCACGATTACCCGACAATAATTGTCCCGAGGCAAATCGTAATCGTTGTTTGACAGCGGGGGGGAACAGTGGTGTAAATAATTTCACCAAAATATTGAGAAGTGGTGGTAAATTCAACAATAGTGTTGGTCCACATACATTCGGATAAAGCTTATCGGCCAACTTTGAGGATGTTCCCAAGGCCGATCGGAAGGTGGCATCACTACCACCACCACCCAATAACTTGACACCCTCCAGTGAATTGGCCGTAAGGATAGCCACCAAACGATCTGTCGTAATCGATCGATCATTGGCCACACAGGAGTTGACCTCACGTGCATATAAGAAGAATTGTACGACTTGTGATACAGTGGCTGCTGTCATGAGTCCTACATCATCAATCCCCCCCGCACGTATGCAGGTAATCAAATCACCTAAAGGTGTCGTCGTTGTGACAATATTTTGTGGTGTCAAGTATTGTAATATAGTAGAACCATAAGGAGCTTCGACTGTAACGTCATCATTATTCCAACGATTTGCGGCATTATTGTTAGAAAGTGCTCGTTGAGCAGCCTGACATATCGTAGATCCCTCCTCACTTGTACGCCATTGTAGGGTAGCAATAAGTTGATCTTCTATTGTCTTGATATCGTTATCATCAGTGTTGAGACAGTACCGAAGAAAGAATACATCATTGGAATATGGCTTTTGATGAATATCCACGTAGGACGATGCTGTTGTTTTCAAGGAGGCAAGGATGGATGATTTCTCGGACAAAAGTTGTGACACGGGTTTATCGGATAAGGAAAAGGAAGATACATGAGATGAAAGGATTAGAACTAGCAATAGTTGTAACGATAATAGAAAGGCAGAGGATGGAAGGAGAATAAAACGATTGATTGACATTGCATTCATGACTTTTCTCTGGGGTTATGGAAAGTGTGTGATGGCTGGGTAAGATTCGTTATTCAATAAAATCTTTTTTGTGACGTCCAAAGTCTTGACAACTGGGGGCATGCATGTAGTGTTACGTTTTACTAGCATACACTGTTGTATTGTGTACTGTAGACCATTTTACGTGAAATAGTAGTAGCCTAGTAACATGAAAAACCAATGACAACATCCCGCTAGATTCGGTCACTTGTTATCCTTCCTCCAAAAAAAAGTTACAATGACGAGTAGTAATAGTTTTTCGGGGATTGCCATTCCTTTAATCCTTGCAGCGGTTGCTATATATCAATTAACTATTGGAGGAGATGAATCCGCATTGACTCGCTTGACAGCATTATTCTTTGATTTGTCATTGGTAGAACAAGTGAGTGTGTTGGCCTTGTGGTTTTCGGTTGTCTTTGGAGCTGTTTTGGCGTCCATCGAAACGCCATCGAAAGTAGTAACAACAACAACAACGTCATCATCCTCTACAATTCGAAAGATTATGGTACCGGATATAAAATATCCTGAACACGAAATCAGTAATGGAACGAAAAAAACAGAATTGGAACAATTTCAATGTGTCTATCCCATGTTACGTGAGGATATTTTATCAGAACTTCGTGAGGAACATGAATTAGGATCTGAAGCATTGGATTGGATTACCGCCATGATGGATTATACTGTCCCAGGTGGGAAGCTTAATCGTGGAACGACAGTCTTGAGTGTCCAATCGACATTGGCAAGTCCCCGGGCGTTGTCACCACGTGATGTTTGTCGTGCCGCTGTTTTAGGTTGGGCCATTGAATACCTTCAAGCATTCTTTTTGGTTGCGGATGATGTTATGGATGATTCTCAAACTCGACGTGGACAACCCTGTTGGTACAAACGACCCAATGTCAAGATGATTGCTATTAATGATTCCTTCTTGTTGGAATCCTTCGTATTTACCATCTTACGAAAGCACTTTGGACAGGAATCATACTATCTCTCCCTGGTGGAATTGTTCTTGACTGTCATTCAAAAGACGGAAGTTGGACAGCTCTTGGATTTGACAAGTCAGCCGATGGATCAACCGGCGGATTTGGCTCGATTTACGCTCGAACGATACCAAAAAATTGTCAAGTACAAAACAGCATATTACACTTTTTATCTTCCCATTGCTATGGGAATGATTACATCTGGAGTGACATCTACTGAGGCATATCTTACAGCTGAACGTATCTGTTGTGCCATGGGAGAATACTTTCAAATTCAAGATGATTACCTTGATTGCTATGGTAAACCTGAAGTCATTGGGAAAGTTGGAACAGATATTCAAGACAACAAGTGTTCCTGGTTAGTCGTCCAAGCATTAGATCGAGCGACTCCAGAACAGCGTCAAATTCTAGTGGATAATTATGGTTGTTGGGATGATGTCAAGGTCCAACGTGTCAAGGCTTTGTATACCGAACTCAAGTTGGAAGATGTCTTTCGTAAATATGAGGAGGATTCCTATGCTGAAATTCAGCGTGAATTGGATGCTCTGACCAACGTCCCAAGAGATGTCTTTGACATTCTCCTACGAAAAATTTACAAACGTAGCAAGTGAGGTCAACTTGAATTACCTAAACTATCCAGAAATGGATTTTATTTGTTAGTAGCATGCTAAAGTTGTCATTAACTGCCAGTCATGAATTACATTCTTTAATCTTATTACTATCTTTTTCACTCAATTGTGACAACATTATACGTCTTCCAACGTTCATCGATTGGCTTTCCAGATCGAACAATAATTTGTGCGGTAAGTCCTAATTTTTGTACAACCGATACTGGAAGTGCATAAACAGGATCAATTTGTCCAAATTTTGGTGAACATTCAGGAGGAGAGGTAGCATCCTCATCACCATCATTATGACCTTTCAAATATCCCAACAACGATAATCCTGATAATCCAAAGAATGTATGGAAGATATCTGCCATATCATCAGGTCGGTCAGCAATACCTCCATCGTCTGGATCTTGAGATTGTATTATGAAGGATGCAAGCTTGGGACGGTCCAAATACGAAGCAATACCCAATATTGTCATGGCACTCAAGATCCACCAAGAATAACAAACATCGGCCTGTTTTTCGGGACGTCCATTCAATCCACCGGAATCACATTGTCGTTCACATAACCAACCAGCCAAACGATGATACCAGGATAGGAATAGAGTGTTTGTTGTTTTTGTTGTTGTCATTGTTGTTTGTGTGGATGATGATGACATTGGTCCTAATAATGATTGAGTCATACTCAAAGAGGCAATGACACAAAATATTTGTCCTGCATGAGATTCTGCACCTAGGGTTGTACCAAAGCCACCATCCAAAGAATTAGCACATTTCCAAAGATATTGAACTGTCCGATCCAAAGATATTATACTTTCCTCGGCAAATAAATTATATTGTAACAATTGAAAGGATGCTAGGACACAATAAGTAAATCGTGTATCAATTTCTCCCTCTAAATTGTTATCATTGTCGTTGTCATTGTCATGATTGTAAATAATAGTACTATTCATTGACCCCACAAAGGATCCATCTGGTTGTTGTAAGGATGATAAAAAATTACAAATGGATTGACGACGTTCATCCGTTATCCAATGTAAGGAATTTGTCACGGCCAATACTTGGAGTGCTGATAATGTATACAATACATGTCCATCATGTCCTGTATCACCACCATACCCCCCAGATAATGGATCATAACATGTATCAATCCATTCAACAATGGAAAGGCTATCCTTGGTGTGGGGAGACGTTGTCGTCGTCGTTGTCGTTGTCGTAGTATTCGACGGTAATACATTTTTCATTCGTTCCTGTACTTCCTTCACATCATCACCACATAATAAGAACATGGTACTAATAGACCAATAGACACCTGATAATCGTAAATGATTCGTCAAGGCACCCTCATAACTTTGATCCAAACGTTTAGCTAATGTTTCGACATAATGCAAATGTTTTCCATAATAGAGTGGCAGTGTAGATGAAATGATATCATCATCATCATCATCATCATCATCACAGGATGATGATAGTTTCAACGGCACAACAATATCATAAACCGACATGAGGAATGTGCTTGCTTGTGGTGGGCGCGGTTGATAGGTAAACAATGTAAAATATAGCCTTGAAGAGATAATCGAAGGCTTATTATGTCCAAACTACTACAGTAAGGTTATTTTAGCACTTGTGCTTCCTTGGAGGAAGGAAGCATTATTTTAGCACAAGACCAATGCAATAATTTAGTGATTCCTTGAAGGAAGGATTCTTAGGGATACTTTATCATCAACCAACATGAATCCCAGAGCAAAAACTTTCCATGAAATATGCCTTATATAAGAAGCAAAGTGTTTTGGAAATTTGTTGAGTTGAAGATAAAAAAGATTCGGACATTCTATCTCCTCCTCATCCACTCTTAATTTTTCAGGAAAGAATCTATATTACTTCATTGCGTGAATAGTAGCAAACAGTAATCAGCGTATTCATTGCCAAGGGTAAGCTGTAGTTTATATGCAAATGAGTCATTTGAAACTGATTGGGTCTGCACATATCGTACTTAAGGTGCGATAAAGCATAGAAACCATCCAAACGTTTTGTAGTCTTCTTTGGATTATTCGTACAACAAATAGTGCTTATTCATCTTATTGATCTATGCAGATATCCTTGACATTTTTCTGGTATTTTTCCTTTTCAGAATTTTTTATGTTATGCCTATACCAATTCATCATCACCTCTTTCGCATCGTGTATGAATACATCCAACATCTAATAAAGTACATGTTCTGATAGGGAAGCACATTTCTGGATTCAACTCGGAAGGTACTCTTGAGTGGTTTAAGGTTTGGCAAAACTATTTCATGTTACGGTAAGATCTTCATTTTGGAATCCCATTACAGTACTTTTGTTTTGTCTTTATGTCGATGAAATTTTCTCAATTAGGGGCAAATAAAATTATATTTACAGCATAATTGTTTTTTCATTTAAGGAACTATACGTCGCATCGACATTGCATGACGTTTCTTATTTACACATGACTTTATCATCCTTATGTACATTTCCCATGCCTGCAAAACAATTCCAGATAGGCCTGCTCTTTCTGGTCATTTCAGGACCTTGATTCGCATCCGTGTTGGCAAAATTCACTAAGAGTCATTGTATTTTTCTCATCAGTGATGCTGTCGTGTCAAGCTATCGTTTTAGTTCTGGTTCTTTATGGAGCCTCCCTCTTCACATTAGCATTGAATCCGCAAAACCAAGAGAAGATTTTTGTCAGGGATCCATCTGCAGTTGAACTTGCATCCTTCGGTTTGGATGATCATAGATATCTGCAAGGGCAATGTAATCCGGGTAGGAATCAAACATCTTTGAAATCGGTATTTCTCAATATAAAAGGTGATCCAAAATTGATGTCAGCTCGGGAAGTCACGATCATTGCCGGTGCATTTGTAGAGGTATACAATGATTTGAGCTTGTATGAGGGGTGTGATACAGCGAGTGCCTTTCGGATTGCAAAATTTTCTTCCGTCGACAGGCAAATCTATCCTGATTTAGGAACACGTCTATTCTCGCAAAAATATAATTTTGAAGTCATTTGCAGCAGTTGCGATCCGTCTGTTGGAATGTTTCAATATCCTCATCTCATTGAAATTCCAGAAGACTTTTGTCCTTGTACTGCCCCTCCAATTCAACCGTTCGAAAGTGATTTCAAAGTCATAATCGCAAGCTTAGTTGAGTCTGAAGAACTTGTTAATGTTGAAGATATTAATGCTGTTGCAGATGCTGTGGAAGTTGCTCCTTGCCTACCATATCAAACATTCAAAACATCCAACATTTGGATTGATGTCGATGCTTCCTGTGGAAGTTATGGAACAGGACAAGAATTCCAACCAATAGCTAATCTCTTTGCAGAGACATATAACGGCCTCAATGTGAACAATGCAGAAACCTGTGATACATACTTCAGGAGAATCGATACTGCAGTTATCAATTCCATCGAATGCTTCGAAGATATTACCCAGCTTCGGTTGAATGTAACTGCACGCTGCCGAGGATGTAAGTCAAATGAATTCGCCTTACCCACCCTCCTTGACATTCCCTTGGCTTCGGGCACAGATACAGAAAATGAAGAAACTAAGGAGACTTCCATTTATTCGGAATTTTTTTCCAGACGACGATTGCAACATTCCCCGAAGAAATGTGGCTTTGGAAGCGAAAGTCCAAAGTTCTTTTTGCAAAGAATGTCTCGAGGATTAGTAGAATCGGATTGTACGTGCTCGATAGATCCTGAGTATCGTACTGTCAACTCGGAAGAAATTACACTTGGAATTCAATCCAATGAGATCGGAACGAATGTAATTAACTGCGAGAGGAAGAAAAAGTAGACTGTGATCCAGATTTGGAACAATTTGATACGATCGTCAACATAACTATCACCTCAGATTCTGATGATATTGCGAGCATTCTGTCTAGAGAATTTGTCCTAAGTTACAACAAATTAACAAGCTTGTATTGTGATCCATTTTTCCGAAACGTAACAAGTTTTGAAATTATCGATACCACCACCGACACGGATCGTAGAGTCCGGCAGCGTGATCGTCTGCTAGTCACCAAGCCAAAGCAAAAAATCATATATACTGGAATTGTGGTTGGTAATTGCAGAGGTTGCAAAAAGGGGAAAGGGATCTTTGTCAAGGTGCGTATGCCATTCATGTTTTAGACTTCCATGAAGGTTTCCTTGTGAACTCACACTATTTTCTATACATAGAACGATGCCATTAAGTCAAGGCGCAGGCTTAGTTATGGATCCAATAAAATGAAACTAGGGAAAAAATATGTTCCTAGACGATTACAAGAAGGGAGCGATTGTTTTTGTCCTGTTGAACCAATTGCCAATACACCACCCACAGAGCGAGAGTTTTTGGAGAGTTTTCAGGCAGATCTTCTTCAGGGGAACTTGACACAAAATATTACATTGGTGGCTATCGATGAAGAAAATAACTCTTCCGATGCTCGCACGGATGTTGACCGTGATGAATGTGATTCGAATGAAGATTGTATTTTTAATGGTATTGGTGACATTTGTGTGAATGATAAATGTCTCCACGAGGGCAACCCAAGATTTACTCTTACCTGGGAAGGAGATGATGATATTGACCTCTTTGTCGAAACTCCTGCTGGTGTAAATATCAGTTACAAATTTCGAACTGATCCAGACTCCCTTGGGTCCTTTGATACCCTGTTTTCACAAGTTGGTTTCGCTCCACATGTTGAGAGTATAGTCTTTCCAATGTCAGGAGGACCTGGAGGAACTTACAAAGTTTATGTCAAACCCTTTGAAGAAGTAGAATCATCCGATGCATGGACTCTTGAAGTATTTACCGTTGATAGTGGGTCTGAGCCAGCTCATGTGGTTCAGAGTGTAGGTATACAGCAGGAAATTTTGTTCGATTTCATCGGACCTAACATTTGTACGATTGATGCCTACGAATGCTGCAAAGATTCTGACTGCGTCAATGCAAACTCATTTTGTACTGGACGACAATGTACTACCAATGGAAGTCTAACGTTCACTCTTGATTGGGTTGGAAGTACGTATGGAATTTGCAAACTTTGCATTAATATCATTCTATACTCATATGTATCGTCAATTTGCAGATGATGACTACACCATTACAGTAATGACAACGGAGTATCGAAAGGTGAATTCCGAAAATCCAAAGGATCCTAAATCAGGCGGACAATACGAAATTGATGACAATCTTGGTGCTACCGATCTTTCATATCACACAGTCAGCGTCAATTTTCCTAGTAATTTCATTGGAGGGGAATACTGGTATTATGTGTTTTTGAAAAATCAAGTAAACGCCATGGATCCATGGAAACTTGAAGTTCGAGAAAAGGGTAATGTTATGGAAATTTGGCAAGGAAGGGGATCATCCATGAACTATATCTACAGAACTGCTTCATGCGCCAAAAGCCAAGACTGTGGCCTTAATCGTATTTGTGCATCCAGTCAATGCATCCAGGATGGTACACCCCGATTTACTCTTTTTTGGGAAGGCAGTACTTCGTGTGATCTATCCGTAAAGCCTCCCAATGGACTTGTGATTAGCCGTAACTTTGTTTATGATTCTAACTCAGGAGGTGAGTTTGAAGATGATTCCAAAGATCCTAATAGTAGACATGTTCAGTCTGTATCATTTGGAGGAACAAAGCTAGCTGTTGGTGGCGCTTACAATGTAAATGTAACAAACAATGACTTGATGGCTGGATCTTCGTGGACTTTGAATGTAAATGTCTACGGAGTTATCAAGACATCCATTACAAAAACTGGAAATTATTCTTTCAACTGGAGTTATGATTTTGCACCGTTCTCAGTGTTCCCATTTTGAACGAGTGAAAAAAGTAATGGAACAATAATATTTGTTTACTGTGAAATATGTCGCAAAGAATAGCCTTCTAGTCTCAATATGAGGGATTTCGATTTCTTTGTCTTGGGGAAGTTTTGTAGGAGTGCATAATTCAAAGGATTGACTATTCATGAAAGAAGACAGTTCAATGATGAAAGATGCATTTGAGTGGACCGATCAGTTTGAACAAGATGGCAATCTGAAGGTAATGCACCTCTACAGGAAAGCTTAATTCTATAAGTGTTGTCCATAATTACACAATGAATTTTTGACAACTTAAAAAGGACATATTCCATTATGCCATGATGTTTACTCTCTCCAAAACGCATACATGAAAAAGATGAATATGACACAATGAATATCTTGTCGACCGTGATATATCATTTGGAAGCCCTGTATGTAAGGTACATCTCTTCTTGAATTTTTACTTGGTTCCACAGGAAAGATTGCTAGATTTCTAAAAGAATCAGAAAAGCGCTGATTGACAGAAAGAAAGGCATGGCAGTTTTTACCGTGACCGCAACAAATATACGCTTATTTCATCCATCAGGCAGTGGATATTGAAGGCAATGTAGTTGTTGCAATACGCCACATGGCCATGTGATATCAAATGACCCCTTATAGTTTGGCAGAATCCTTTATTAACTTATGCCCCATGAAGATCATGAACTTCTCAAATTGCTAATTCCTCAGAGGATAAGGATAACAATAGTGAAAATAATCAGATAGAACTAAATATCTTGCTAGGTCATCCTATCCAATCCATGAAAGCAATTTCTTCAGTTGATACAGTCTCATATTATGCTCACACAGGCATTTAGTCTATGTAACCTATGCGCGTCGTGACGACAAAGAAAACATTCCAGGGAAAATTGAATGACAAAGGAACTGTTTATTTGTTGGTTATCCTGATAGTCATGCAAATGATGTTTACAGGATATTCAACACCAAAACCAGAAATATCATCAATACAAAAGATTTGATTTGGCTTAATTCAATTTAAGGAAATTGGAAGAAGTCCAATTAGCATCATCCAACTTCAAGACAATGAAGATATATCCAATACAGAAGCTCTAACAGAAGATGCTAGCAATTTAGCCAAGCCAGAGGATGCAACTCTTAACGATTCTCAAGTCAAGAAGCAAAACAAAGCTTTCATACAAATTTCAACATTGAATTTCTAGTTTAATCCTGATCCATCAAAATTCAAAATTTGTGCTGGGAGATTATTGTAGAAAGAGCTGATTTTGCATATAGTATGGTTGATATTGTCAAGGACCTGAAGAATTTTGATAAGGCATGTTGAAATAGTCCAATGCTTCAGAGAGAAGAAAAAGGAAGAAGCAAAAAGAGAAAAAGGATTTCTTGTAATGTAGTTTTCAAAGTTGTAATTACTAATTGATTTTACCAAAAAGATCACTCATCACAATACTTCAATTTAATTATCCCTAATGGATAAACGCTAAACAAATAAATCTAAAACGGTTGCTGTTGAAGGATATCTCCAACACCCTTCCTATCCTGAAAAGATCAACCCGTACTAATGTTTCCTGCGTCAGCCAGAAAGTTCTTTGTGTGTTTCACATACAAATCATGACTAACGTTCTTCGTGAAATGCCTGCATCATTCTCAACAGACGGAACAAATTCAACTTTAATAAAACCGTCTTCAATGAATTCACGAACAAAATGATACCGAGTATCCACGCGCCTTGTACGGACACCAGTTGATGCATTTTCTGACATAAACATTGCGCCTATGTTATCAGTCTTGATAACAATGGGAAGCTTGACTTTGATATGAAAGTCTCTCAACAAGTAATAAATAAACTTGACTTCCTTGACAGCTTCAGAAATTGCTACATATTCGGCTTCAGTGCTCGACAATGTGACACCTTTTTGAGATTTTGAGCGCCAACAAACAGGTACGTCCAACAGATAAATAACAAATCCAGTCTTTGGGTCTCCCGCCCAATCACTATCACAAAAAATCTTAATAGGTTCCACTCAAGATCATCATTAAGTCTTGGTTTTACCTTCAATCCAAATGATTTAGTGTCGTCAACAAATTTTG
>CAAAJI010000065.1:194849-206526 GCA_900642245.1 Fragilaria radians | reverse complement strand
TTTTTAGTGTAGCCCTTAACATACGATAGTTTTGTACTAAGCAGGTACGCGTTGTATATAGTGTTGCACGGTTTCCAGGTATCTCCGTGATGATGCGAGACATTTTTCACAAGTAACACCCTCTGTCGGTAGGTACGACCTATCCACGACTGTACTACGGTAGTAGACATGAGGAAACATCGTGGGAATCGTAATCATCGTCCTTGGATGGTTCCCTCCTGGGTCGTTATATTGATTCGATGGGGTATGGGAGAACATCTTCGTAGTTTCTTTCGTGGTATATTATCTTTCTTTCGTTCTTGTTTTGGACGACAACGACAACGAAGACGATCATCATCATCGTCATTGTCAATGCAAAATGTCATTCACAACCAACCAAGTGGGTGTGGCATTGGTTGTATTTCGAATCAAGGTTGTTGTAATCGTACAAAGGTTAGAGGTGGTGGTGATGATGATGACGATAATGATAATGACAATGCTTGTTGTTGTTGTTGTTGTAATTGTCATGACCGTCGGAGTGTTATATGTAGCTGTCCGTGGAAAACCAATCAGACTACCGGTAGTAAGAGCTTTTCAACTAGTTCGAGTGAAGTATATCCTATGGAAGGAGATTGGATCATTCATGAACGACAAGCGCTGCAATTATGTGCCGTGCATACGATTAATAACTTATTGCAATTAGTTAGTGAACAACAAGAGCAAGTATTACAAAAGGAGGAAAATAAGCCATTGACTTGGATCTGCGGACCTATTGTCATTGAACCAAATACTATGACAACCTCTACAAAATTAACATCAGCAAACACAACAACATTTGATACCCAAATATCTCCACCATCATCATCATCATTATTATGTTCATCCAAACTATCCAAAAATGATTCATATCCTACAACTTCCATTCAAATTCCATGGAAGAGCTTACCAAAAGTAGCATCTCAAGAGGAATTGGATGATATTGCGACAGAATTAATGATGATCGAAAATTCATTGCTTGATGACTATTCTTCCGTTTGGACAGATGACGCTGTTGGTTCGAATTCGTGTCTGAGTCGTATTCGATACTCTATCTCCATGTTTCGTCACCGTTGGTTGGGATGTTGTCATCGGTGGCATAATACACACAGCACTATGTACTATGGGAATTATTCCATGGAAACATTGGAGGTGGCATTGCAACGACGTCATATCCAATTGGAATGGTTCGCACCGACGATTATTTCCAATCATCATGACGATGCATTCAATCCTTCGTACCTATGGGAAGTTCCTTCAGGAATTGTGGTAGGGTTTATTGTCAATCAACTTTTGGATGGTGAATGGGATGTTGCAGACGACAAGTTTGTCAACCATGGCCATGATGAAACTACCAATCCAGAGACGACGATACGAAACAAAGACTCAGCTGGCAATGGTTTGGACATTGCAGGATATGAAGGAGGAGAAATTTATTCCAGTCGTAACTTGTCCAGTCGGAAGGAAGCAATGAATCCATGTCAATGTATCTCTCGATTATCATCCTGGCTTTTCTCTCAACTTACTCGAATATTTTTTCATCGAATCTTTGGTTGTGATGATCCAGGACGACATTGGTATGCAATTACAAGAGTACGTCGTACATTCCATGACGAGAGTCCTTCAGACAAGGCGAACAAAATCCATGATCATCCTCCGAGCAACCATGATCGGTGGAAAATAATTGATAGTGATCGTACCGATCAGGCCTATAGGTTACGACCGAATCAATTGCATTCACATCTATACCGACTTTCTCAACAGCACAATGCCACTATCTTTCGGGCAATCCTGACGTTTCCGGAGGATCCTGTGGGAAAAGATGATATTCCTTAATGTTTGTATGCCTGAACGAATAGTAAATGTTCCAACAAAGAAATATAATTTATATATATATATATCTAGATAGGTTTTGATTAAACTCCATTTGGATTCGTTGCATTCGTTGTTTCTTCCAATGTTTTGACCATACGATGTGCTAGAACATTCCATTCCAATCTTGTTCGCATGACTGGTAAGACACGACGTAATGCCTTGAGCTTTTCATCCATTGTATTGTAAACATCATCCAATTCTGCATCTAATTCTGCTTCGTAAATATCAATACGCTTTCGTATGGCAGATGCCAAATTCTTCCAGCTGCTGTTAGTATTGGATGGAACATTATCATCCTTCGAGACACCAATCAACGATTGGACAAGGATTGGTGGATAATCACGTTTCACTTCCAATTGAATATTGGCATCCTCATAACAATATACACGAATAATAATTGATCCCTCTATCGAAGCTGAATAATCTTGGTTGGTAGTCTTGGAATCATCTGTATCGTCACAACGTATGATCCAATGACCCTGACACAAACCTGCATAGGCATTTTTAGGATCATACCATTCTGTCGATAAATCCCAATGACCATCCTCTGTCATGGTTACAGTTCTACCTCCTGATGAATTCGACTTTACTTTCTTGGGATCCATCATCCATTCATCATATAATGCTAGTGACAATGGAGTGGATAGTAGTAAACTTTCACGAGTCGTCATCATGACGGAAGAAGGAGGATTTGTTTTTGATTTTACAGAATCCAATACTTCAGGCGGTATCGTCATAAGAGAGGAAAGATCCTTTATGAGATTGTCTAGTTGACCTGGTGGAGCCGAGGCTAATAGCGATTCTAAATTTGACATGGTTGGATCCTCCATTTTGGGTTTTGGTTTTGTTGGGCTGCTATAAGGTAGTATTGATATTCTAGTACAACATGATAAACACTATACATGTACAGTACTTTGATACATTACTGCTATATAGTATTCGGTCCACAAAGCAGGACAGACGTTCCAACAATTCATTAGATTTCTTATTGTTGCAGTGTGATAGATGGTCACACCCACGTTCCAGTCTCCAAAAGGGACTGATCCAAACAATACTCTCGAAGATACATCCTTAGTCTCAGAAAGATCAGTACATGAGGGAGCACAGAAAATTACGAAACTTGAACGAACTGCTGAAGTCCCCAAAGAACCAACAACAATACCAGACGCAGTTTCTCAAGAGACCGCAACAACGGATACGATCATTCCTCAAGATTTATCCATTGTTAAAGTAGAAGAAAATCTTGAAGAAAATGATACTAGTCATTCTTCGGAAACTTTGGAATCCAAGGATACGACACTGATGGAACCTCCAAAGAAACGATCCAAATTGGACCGATCTATGAAGAATTACAAAACAACACCCAATTCAGAGACGAACAACAATGATCCCTTTTATTGTACCCTTTGTGGTCGGAATTCATTTGTAACATTAGCAGGTGCCCAACGACATCAACAAGAATGTGATGGAAAGCCTAATCCAAAGGGACCATGGAAATGTTCCATTTGTTTCAAATCCGAGTTCTTAACATCTCAAGCATTCGGATCTCATTGGAGATGCTGTAATAAGGGAAGCAGTGTATCCATGTCAACACTATCTCTAACTCCAATGGAACTTAAGTTACAATTTGATAAATTATCAGATTTCAACAAACTTGTGGTACAATCCCTAGAATGCTTTGAGGCATCCCCGACAGATGTTCAACGTCAGAAACTTGGCAACAGTCGTCGGCAAATTGATTCTGGATCGATTGGGATCCGTTGTTCCTTTTGTGCATGTCATAATTCTCTACGGATTGGTTCTGTATCGTACCCCAATACATTGGCTACCATGCCACATTGTTTGTATGTCATGACTCAAAGACATTTGTTGGTCAATTGTCCTCATGCGACAGTATCCTGGAGGAATCAAATTGCAACTACCAAATCAACCTCCACAAGTCAAAGTATGAGCTTTGGTTCTGTGGGATTACCCACCTACCTAAAGGCACTTCAAGCATTTTATGACATGGTCGATTCAAGGGAGCATAAGGGAATTCGACGTCATCGGTCACAACAACAACAACTGGAAGTATCCACAGGATCCAAATTGGAACTCAACATGTCCACTGAGGAACATCCTATACTTATTTGATCATCTGGATTTTTTTTTAAATGAAGTTAACGCATTCTATGAAACATAGTAAATCTATATCTACCTATGTCAAGTGCTTACCATTTAGGCCATTATACTCATACTATAAAGTATTCTTATTGTTATAGTGCCCCATCATGATCCACTTTTAGACTCTTCCATTGGAACAGATTTGATAGGTGTAGATTTATGTTGGGGAGACTAAAACTCCATGTTGGATGATTTCATGCAAAGTAATACACAATTAGTGTTGAAATACCTCTTTACGCATAAACTGTAATTCCTAAAATAAAGCAATTGAGCTATTCCTAAAATATCAAAGTTCTCATTGCTGTTCTCACACATAAGATTGCCAATCACATCACTGAAACTAAACTAAAACCTAATCCTTATTCGGACTAGGAATATTGGAAATATACTGCAATACCCTTCCTATCTCCAATATTCAACCCTTCTGAATCACCATTCACTCTTCCCAAGAACATTTTTACTCACATGCCGTACAACAATCAGAAGTTCAACTTGAATGTCAATGCTGTCCAATAAATGATAGATAAATTGATTTTCCGTAACAACTTTAGAGATCACGACATATTCCGCTTTACTATTTGAAACTGTCATACTTTTCTGACCCTTTGATATCTCCAATAGCTCCCCATGATATATTGAATCTCTTGTGATTGACGACAAGACCAACTAGTTTCACAAAACGTTTTCCAAAAAGCAAACTAAGTAGAACATCTAAAGTCTTTCTTCCTTTCTATAAAACAAGAACGAGAATAGTGACCTTGACTTAATGATTTGGGAAACTCAAAATTTTTGTCCTTCTCTTTCTTACTACGGCAGTTCAAATGATGCAAATATTTGGGTAAACAATAATCTCTACTTTAAGTTGATGTCATATGAGGATGCAAAAAGGATTAACGCTCAATCGCATACGAACTATTAACCTCTCACACTTGTACTTTCTCTTAAGGATTCATATTATTGTTAATCTTGAAGACTTCTCTAATTTCTTCTGGAGTTTTGCCTCGGATCTTATTCGCAACAGCGGCACAAGTCAAATCCAAGAGAGGTTTGATGCCCATGTAATTTGCTGCGTTTATCAACTCAAAAAGCACAATGTTTTCTACATTCACATAGTCTACATACCACTTTTGAACAACGTTTGCCATATTGTATGACTTTAATGGCTTTTCAATCTCCTTCATTGGCTCCTGACGATAGTGCTCACAAAATTCAATTATCTTCTGCAACGCAAATGCACTCACGTTCGGGAGCAGGATTTCAGGAATGTCTTCATCATATCGTTCTTCTATCTTACATTTTACAAGCTCACTCATCAAAGCAACTTCTATAGGAATTTTGAATGAGTTTCCCTCTTTTGAAACCTGTTGTAACCAATTTCTAGAATGTCAGAGAACGTTTTTCAATATCGAACGGACAATTTTTTGAAAGACAAAAGGGTTCTAAAACTAAAGCTTTGCACTTTGCAGATGCCAACTTGAATGTGTGCATAGGCGAAGAAAAGTTACGTTCCATTATTCATACGACCTTTCTGTCCAAGAACGATTTACGACCTTCGTAACATTAACCTTCATTTCCATTGCTGTCATTATTGTGGTTGTCATAACTTCTCCAAACCCCTAATACCAACCAAGTTTACGAAAGTAATCAGAACGTACCAGATGAGTGATGGCTTCCACAACTTCCATCGTCAAACTTGCTACACTATAGGTAAAATCTGGAGTATATGCCGCTTGTAGAAACTAATTTAATGGGTTCAAACGCAGCAAGGAATTACCAGTCACAGAAAGAAAAATATTAAAATTAAATCATCAATTCATGTCTGAATTATCTGCAGTATCAATTGTAGTAGAAGTCAGGGTATCGAATAATTATTGGAGTCGAACAAACACATGGACAAATAAAGGATGTGATGTAATAGGAGGACTTGAAGACTACGTAGGAGCTAGTATTATGGGTAGGACAGATTGTTACAATTGAGAATTGAAATTGTGTAACAGCCGGTTCATGCTCAACTTACTCGGAGTGCCAATTTGCTTCAGGTGTTAAAAGGCGGAAGATGTAGCAATGTTGCAAGCTGTGTAGGAAATTTGATTCATCTATTATCTTTTCAGATATCTTGATATTTTGGTGGAATTGGCAATTGTGGCAGTACCATCTCACACCATTGTCTCATTTTGCCTGTTCACTGTTGGGAGTATCCTGTCATTGCATTGGATTCCAATTTACAAGCCAGGCAAAAAATCCCAGATTGCAACCTGTTCGTGATAGGGTATCTTTCTGGATTTCAGCAGTCTTTATTCCAATGAGTTGCCATCTTGAACGTTCAAAATGGAATCATCACTCCATTTGTTACTTGATGATTATTGCTCTATGCCGCTCTAGGATTTTTTGCTTATTGTAAATTATGATCTAAGAGTTTACTTTTATCTTCAATCTCTTGTGAATCAATTGCAACGTGTCTTCTTAACCACGTAGTCTCTTCAGCTTAAGTGCTAGATCATTACTAAACATTTAGACTGTTGAGAGTTTTTAAAGTATTCTGGGTGTCTCTAATAGTACTTTGTCTCTGGAAAGATATGTGAAATATTTTTGACCTTGTACAACTTCTTTATTTATTCTCTCTTGAATGTCTTGCATAAATGAATCCCAATTATGTCCCTCATGAATCCTTAACATTCTTCACTCAGATGTTTCTTTACTTTTTTTGAATAGATATCCTGAACACTTAAATACTAAGGGCTTTGTCAGGATGTCACTGACATTTTCTTCGATCTTCACATAGGCAAATCTCATCACTTTAGCTGCAATAGCTTCCCGTGCTCAATGATAAGCAATTGCATTATGTTTTTTCTTCGAGACACTTCAGGGGACTGAAGTATTTGAAACCATTGACACATTTTCGCCTAACGTCAAAATGGGTCCAAGTTAATGTCACACCTAATGACCTCAGCATGAATCTAACCACTAATTCCGAACCATAAGTGGAATTGTCTACTGTCTTCTGACGTTTAGAATCCCATCTGATTGGCGTATTATTCAATATCATAAGTAGACCTGTGATGAACCTCCTTGTTACTAAATCATTTGCATGATCTGCATCCACATAAACAGTCATCAGGACTTTTGGTCCTTTGACCCCAGGAAGGTCATTTGGAATTTCTTCTTCTCATCTGGAAAGAAATCTTTCGAGTTTTGGTGATCCTCCAAAAGGTAAGTGGAATGATCTGAACATTGTATCAATAATAGCTCTCCTCTTTGGAAAGGTCTAAAGATACGCTAGAATTCTTAACAGCCTTCAAAAGTCCTTCGCTTGGTGGCATGTTAAATCTGCTCACAGCAGATGATGCATAGGCTATATCAAATCTCCCTGAAACAATCATCCAGATAGAGCATCCTATCATTGACCTGTACTTAGCTGAATACTCATCAGTACACAACGATGTACCATCTACTTCAGAATGGTACCTTTCACTCATAGGTGTCTTGATGGGTTTCAGTTATTTACCAAAAAGTTTTTCAAACTTAGGGAAAACATTTTGAATATGAGTGCTTGCAGAAATTGTGAATCCTAAACCTTGGCTCTTCCATGAATCTCCAAGGAACTCCACATTTCTAACTTACTAATATTCAGGAATACCTTCATTCTTCAACAAGTATAGTTTCTCAAAGTTATAATGACTTTTTAGTAATTAGATTCTTTCAACATAATGCTGCACCAGACACTGGAATAGAAGTTATGTAAACCTTCTCCTTGGTCTTCCCTAATAAAAAGGTACTTCCAATAGCACATACACAACAGGAGAGTCCAAATAATTTCCCTAAGAGAAACTTAATTCTTACGGTATCTATTTGTACAACACCTAAGTAAATGCCTTCCCTTTCATTGACTGTTCAATTGCCTCTTGTAACCAAGCTTGCTTTATGCCTCAGATCATATTTGACATCAATTATTATGTGAATACAAAATCATCTGATACCCATTAGGAATACTCACCCCTGAATCAAGTGCTATAAATGTCTCATAATCTGTTAGTTGTTTGAGCTCTGCCCTAATAGCCTCTTCACATGGATTATTAACATTATTCCTGTCTAAATTGATAACATTCTTGATTCCCTTGCGAACTTGAATTCCAAATTTGTACTCAATGCTTTTTGGAATTGTTGCAGCCTCGTGTATCCTGGCAATATCCATAGGTGTTTTACCTTGCAGTACTCTACAAAGATGATGAAAAGGCATCCTATTTAGAAGATTTTTTGGTTACTTGCACACGAGATTACTGGTATAGGGTAGCTGAGACTTGACGTATAGAAATTCACCCATGATTTTGACTTATTAATATCATTGCTAGGCATTTATGATTTGCACTTGTGTTCCTTCCTATTTCTTCACAGTATTTGAGCGCCTTAGTATAATATCATGACCTATCCTTGTCATCCTCTGCCATGTCCAATTCTATGTAACTGATGCAAACGATCCGGCTCTGTTCGAGACTTAGATCCCACCAAAGCACTATGGTTATACCTCTTGCTTAGACAAGTTGCTTTAGTTTTGTCCAAAAGGACAAATTGGCTATCCATAAGAAGAGGTTAGTTTAGACCTTCAACTCATCATAATTAAAGAGGTGCCTTGTATTTTAGACCTTCAACTCATAGATCATAAATAATTGTCTTACTTTAGATCTGATCCTGGATTGTATAGCACTACTCTTCATATGTATGCAATAATTATGCCTCACTAAGCTAATCATAGCAAACTTGCGCTTAATACAGAGTAGTATAGTTTGCGTGTTACTATCCAAAGGTTGATGAATAAGTTAAGGATATGATGATCCTAATTCTATTTACTATGCACTTAACAGTACAGGAAGTCTCTTTACACCGGTAAACACACGCATCTCTTAGTTTTTGTCATTAAACTGCTATTTCTTACAAGCTATTGTGTTAGCAATTTGCTTCTTGATCCTAGTCAAGGTAGGTCAGTAGTAACCCACGTTCAAATCTAGTTTTAAGTCGTATGAAATACAACAAGTAGTATCTTTACCTTACGTGTTAGATTCAATACTTATTATTTATACTTTGCGATCTTAGATTCTTAACTTAGATTTATCAATCGTGAATCTTGATAGATTCCTGTTTGCCACTTAGGAATCTGTAATAGTTATTTCTACCATATTGATATGACGGTCCTGAAAAGGTATTAAAATGATCTTCTTCATTTATTAGTAATATTAAGCATCACTAAATTCATGTAAAACTATGTCTTAATTGAATTTATGGAAGTTATAGAAAGAATAGGAAATGATGTAACCAATTCTGAATTTAGATGAGTAAATATAGGAATATTAATTCTAGTATTATTTACCGTGTAATAAGAATAGCTCTGGACGTCTCCATTATTGGTACACACACATCTCTTAGCCTAGTAATTTATTACAGTTTTATTAGACTGTATTGCTTACAATCTATGGTGTTAAGTGTTATCTCAATGAACTTAACTCAAGGTATCCAAATTCTACGTGTGACTTCACAAGCTTCCTGAAAATAATGTCTGGTAATTGGCAAGATAAAATGTCAGCAACATTTCTTCTGAGATGATACAATCAAATAGATTTTCCCTGCCATGTCTAATGTAGTAGAGACTATACTGTAATTCCTTGTTTACTTTGAAATCCTATATTTGTTCTATTTTGCATGTCAGACTGTGTTTCTTCATGCGCGATCATTTTTTTCAAGATAAAATTATGATTTAATTCTATTAGTCTCAAGCACTGTTGAGAATCCTCTTGTCACTACAGCATTCTTAAACTTTCATCAATGAACCTTCTGCATGTGGTGAGCTAGGTGAGGTGTTTTGTTTCCTTGTTGTTGTCAAATGACACTCAAGGGTTTTTCAAGAAAAGAATGCGCGATCAAGTAACACTGTTGATTAATCAATGAAATGTCAAATGCAAAAAATGGCATGCAATATCTAATGAAAAAACAATGAAGCTTCGACTATGATACAAACAAAAGCCAATCCGGAAAACAACATGTTTGACAACACTCAATCGTATAATTATTGTTAACTTGAAATTCCTTGTTGGATTTGACAACCATTTTTTCAAGAAGGGTTCTGAAAATTCATGTCAGTTCTCTTACACGACACACAAACACAGACAACAACACGTAGAACAAGGATTTTTGTGTTCTCGTTTCGAAACTAGTATTTTGGTATCCTTTTACAGTTATGTCTACAAATCAATATCAACAACTTTCGTTTGTTTCTTCTTCATGACGAACATTCCTTCATCCGTTTCCAATGATAAGGATCCTGATCAACTTTTGAAATCTCAGTCATCATCATCATCATCATCATCGTCATCCTCCTCCTTGGAAGACTGTATGATTACTGGAAGTTTGGGGTTTGTCATGGGTGCTGGATTATCCTATTCTCTTTTTTCACAAAGGATTCGTAAGACTCCTGCTACGGCATTGTCCTCATCTTTACTACCTCCCACCCTACGAATTGTGGTTGTCAGTTTAATTAGTGGAACCATGTTTGGATTATGGATTGGTGGAAAGAACTTCCTAGGGAATGAAAACGATTCAACCAAAAGGATACAACAACTGTCTTCGTCATCAACCTTGGTATCAGAACCGACATTAGAAGATCGTGTTCGAAACCGAATCTTACGACGGGAAACACTTCATAATTCTATGACACATTCTCGTGGACTTAATGATTCTCATGGCGGACGATGGGTTGATTAATGTATTCTTTATATCCATTACATATAATTTCGATTTGATACATAAGAAACTATTGAGAGCATTTTCAAATACAAAATAAATAAATTACTACATTTAAAAGGAACAGACAAATAAAAACCAAGTGTATAGGTAAAGAATAGGTAGTTACTCGAATCCACCATAAATCACACGTACACTTTGAGGATCGATCATGTAGATGGACTCTGCTCCTTTCGTAGCCTTCAATAATGAAAACGCAATGATGCCACAATTGACAACTTTTCGAGTCTTGCAAATGTGATCTATGGTATACGGCATAAAAGTTCGAAAGAAGGCTCGGAACCAAATTGAATGACCGCCGCAAATAATGTGATTTTCCTTCAGGGTAAACACCATATTACAGAATTCATTCATTCGAATCTTTCCATTGGTCGTAATAGGCTTATTTCCTGTATGCATCGAAACATCCACATGCTTTGATAAAATTTGAGCAAAGTCGCCGCCAATTGTTGACGTCATGGAGGAAGATCGTTCAATCCAAGAGGGAGTTATAGCAGTATGAGCCGGAGTGATGGACAAGGTATCAGGATTACGACTGATCTCTTGTAAGGGTGATACGATTTGAATGGTTTCGGAGGGATGACGTTTTAATCGAACACGATAAAATGCACCCGCCAAAGTCGAAATAGCACGACGTAAGTTGGAACTTAGAAGTCGAGAGGGTGGTGACGACGGATCACCTCGAAGAATTGCTAAAGCGTCCGCATCAATGGGGGTGGACGATGACGGACCTTTTTGGCCTTGTAGGAACTGAGCCAACTCATTGACTTGATCTAATCCCACATGAGACAATGGAGCATCATAAAACCAACTGAAAAGTCCAAGGGTGGGGGAA
>CAAAJI010000065.1:176677-194829 GCA_900642245.1 Fragilaria radians | reverse complement strand
ATCCTATTCTATATTGACCACAAGCTTACTATGGTAAACTTAGTAAGGCATAACTATTGCTTATAAATGGAGAGTAATTTTATACAATCCAGGACCGGATCTAAAGTAAGACAGTTATAACAATGATCTAAATAAAGATCTAAATTAGAAGACAATTCTTTAATTATAAAGATTTGAAGGTCTAAACTAACTTATCCTTATGGATAACAAACTTGTCCTTATGGACAAGGTTGAAGCAAGTTATCTAAGTAGTTGGGAGGAAGCGTAGAAAAAGATTGCAAATCTTCAAGTTAAATCACGAAGATCTCTTGAGAACATCTCTTGAGAGAAGTTTCAAGATTAGACAAGGCTAACAGAAAAGCAATAAAATAGTCCATAATTTATCTGTGTCTACTTTCTATATCTCACCGTAGAGCAGGTTCAACTCACCGGAAACCACATCTGATAACTCGGAGAATGAAAAGGCGGACCACTTTTGAAAGCAACTCAAGACTGAGTCTTCCCTGGTGGTCCACCTTTCTGACTTCTGAGAAAAAGGGAGTTATACCATCAATTTCCTGGAGGTGTTGCGGGGCTCGATTCTTGATCCGACTTTCGCCGCGTCAAAATATTAAAATTTCCTTTTGTTGCAGGCTAAAGCAAGCACCCGCAGCAAAAACACGCAGATGGTGGTATCAATGGTAGACAAAGAAAGGTTGTCAATGGAACATTTTTTTCAGGTCTATTATCTTGATAAGGAGATGGTTCAGTGCATTATGTTACTACATTGATGCTTGCTAATCCTTGAATTTGACGGGGATTGTAGCGTAAATATACAGTAGGAGAAAAGGGAGATGCTCTCTATTGTTAAATTTTTTTTTAAATACGTTGAGAAGTATGCTTCTTGGTGAAAGTATATTGATCAATACTGATCATGAAATCTGTTCAAGATTGACTGCAGTGTCTAAATCTCTTCAAATACTAAAATGGTGCTGGACCATTAAAGAATTTGGCTCAACCATATAGAGCAACAAAAGACAACATTATATGTTAGATGATGCTCCAAGGTAAACTCAAACATGTTGACAAACCTAAAGTCCACTGAAAAAAGTATAATGATGTTTCATGATAAGCATAAGAGATTCAACAATCTGAGAACCTTTGGTCAAATGGTATTAGTCAAGACAAAGAGTAAGATTCAAGGAAAACTGCAGGATTGCGGTGCAATATGCATGTTTGTGAGATATCCATAAGAAAACTGTGTATGGACTAATAAAGTTGAAAAGAATGTGGATTACTAAGTCAAGGCATTTGGAATAGTTGAATGAGAGTTATGGTATCTAAGAAAAAAGAAAGAAGAGGATAAGAATAATTTCCACCAATCTTTTGACAATTCCCATTATAGCATTGGAAAGGCAAATGATATTGTGGATATGTAATTCCAAAAGCTAAAGGAAAGTCAACTATGCAAAAGAGTGTATAGTGAGATGAAAGACTTTTAAATTGGTTCAATCCAGAATCATCAAGTTTCATTTAGAGCTTAGACTCAAGAAGAAAGATGCTTTGGAAAATGCTAAATGCTAAAGTTGAGTTATTCACATTGAAACACCAGAAGATTCAAGGAAGCTTACATTATTCAGGCAAAGACACAAGACAGAATTGGTGGGAGGTAATAAGCAAAGAATGCAAAGATATGAAAAGCAAAAAGGTATGGAAAGACAACATAAACATATTCTGGTCTAAAAAAGTAAATGGGTGTTGAAGAGAACACATGTTTTTAATAGATTGGTAGACTGTGGGTACAGTCAGAGTCAATTTCAGCGAACGTTTTGCAACAGGTTTCAATGATGTGTTGATCAGAATCATCATCATTTCAAATGATGGTCTGGAATTCAAAAGGAAAAATAAATCAATTTTGAGACTTGAGGAGACATATTTTTACAGAAGTCCTCCTGCAAATGAAAGCAAATAATTTGGAGTGCCTTATATTGAAGAAACCCATCTATGGTTTGGTACAGAGTGCAAGGCAATTTTACATTAAAATGCACTAAAGTCTTGCAAATTTGTTGCGAATTTGGTCTTTCCATCTTTATGGTTGAGAAACTGAATATACGGAGTTGGTCCATGAATCAAACTATCAGCCCTACAATAGTTTTTACATGTTTATGTTTTGAGATGTGAAAATTAAATTCTTATAATAAGTTTCAAAGGTACATGTATGCAAATGAATGAATCTTGTGAGGATAAATGCGGTAAATTATGTTGTACCAGTTCTCTGTGGGAATTGTGCGGAAACTGCCGTGATTGGCAGGATTGCAAACAATACATGTCTGGATTATTTGTAGTATCAATTGTAGTAGCCAGAGTATTGGAAAATTATTGGAGCCACACAAAATCAAAGGAACACATACAAGACGATTAGCAATGATGCAATAACAAGATTTGAAGTGTACATAGCAGCTATTAGCAGTGGTAGTAGGAGAACGTGCAGACTGTTAGACTCCCTTGTTTGCATTGAGGAGTCTCTCATGTCAGCTTGTGTGAAGTCAACATATGACACCCAGGGTCAGTTAGACAGAAACAAAGAGCCCCACAACGGTGCAATTCTTCCTTATAATAACTGTCACAAAAGGGAACAAAAAGTCTTAAAGTCTCAGAGAACTACACAATTGGGAAAAATTTGTGAAGTGATGGATAATATGGAATAAGAACTAAAGTCATTTCATTGTAATCAGAAGACGTGACCTTGCATTCCATGCATTATGTTGTGTTTAGGAAAGTTTGGAAGCTTCAACATCTTTGCAAATCTAAGAGTTACAATTCTCAAATTTGATGAAATCCTTTGCAAGCTTTGGAATTGAGATAGCTCCCCATGAAATATTGAATCTCTTGTGATCAAAGACAAGACCAACTAGTTTCAAAAAACGTTTTCCAAAAGCAAACTCGTGCCAGCCATTAGTGGTGCCTAAATGCAAGGACAGATTTTTTAGAACAATTGCAATATGCATCCAAAAGTAGAACATCTAAAGTCTTTCTTCCTTTCTATTCTATAAAGCAAGAACGAGAATGGTGGTCTTTGACTTAAAGATTTGGGAAACTCACAATTTTTTTCCTTCTTTTTTCTTACGGCAGTTCAAATGTTGCAATCATTTGGATAAACAATAATCCCTACTAAGTTGAAGTCATGTGAAGATGCAAAAAGGATTAACGCTCAATCGCATACAAACTATTTTCCTCCCACATTTGCACTTTCTCCTAAGGATTCATATTATTGTCAAAGTTGAGGGTTTCTATGATTTGTGCTGTAGGTATTTCTCGGAGCTTACTCGCAGCAGTGGCACAAGTCAAATCCTCGAGAGGTTTGATGCCCATGTAATTTGCTGCCATAATCAACTCCACAAGCGCAACGTCTTCTATATTCACATAGTCTGCATACCACTCTTGAACAACGTTTGCCATATTGGATGACTTTAATGGCTTTTCAATCTCCTTCATCGGCTCCTGATGATAGTGCTCACAAAATTCAATTATCTTCTGCAACGCAAATGCACTCACGTTCGGGAGCAGGATTTCAGAAAAATCTTCATCATATCCTTCTTCTATCTTGCATTTCACAAGCTCGCTCATCAAAGCAACTTCTATAGGAATTTTGAAAGAGTTTCCCTCTTTTGAAACCTGTTGTAACCAATTTCTAGAATTTCAGAGAACGTTTCTCAATATCGAACGGACAATTTTTTGAAAGACAAAAGGGTTCTAAAACTAAAGCTTTGATTGAATGTGTGCATAGGCAAAGAAATGTTACGTTCCATTATTCATACGACCTTTCTGTCTAAGAAAGATTTACGACCTTCGTAACATGAACCTTCACTTCCATTGCAGTCATTATTGTGGTTGTCATTACTTTTCCAAACCGATAATACCAACCAAGATTACGAAAGTAGTAAGAACGTACCAGATGAGTGATGGCGTTCCCAAATTCCATCGTGAAACTTGCTACACTTGGATAAAATCTGGATTATATGCTTGTTTCGTATGTGGAAACTAATTATTCAAACATATCAAGGCATACTATTCCTACTACGAAAACAGTTTCACATACGATCTGGCCTTCAGCCGGAACCATTGAATGTGACGATTCGCGTAACCTTTCACGTCCTCACGTCACAGACAACGAATAGTCGAATAAGGGATGAGTACGAGTAAAAGGCTATAGACTGCCACACATCAATGCTCTAACTTTCCATTAGCTGATCTTAAAATAAGAATTCAATTCTATTTACCTCAAAAATTCTACACTAGAGTGTTGTCCAAACTTTCAATTGTAAACCATTGATTATTTTAATGTGTTTATCATGCAATGCTATTGAAATTTTCATTGCGGTCCATAGTGATTGCGCTTTATTGCGATATGAATCTGCAAACAAAATGGAATTTCTTGAAGGCATTGGAAATGTAAGTAATTTTCATGTTTATTAATCTAAAGTCCAATTATAATGTTTGGAATGGCTGTTATCATATTTATCCTTCATTTGTCTCAATTGCTTGAACTTTCATACAAGTAAAGAATAAACAGAATTAAGGTTGACAAAACAAACTATATAGACTATGCACTAACAAGAGAGCAATTTTGATTTTTTCGCTGCAGCTTTGATTCTCCAACAGCAGCAACAATGTTTGGATGTTCCAATAGCAGAAGGAGCAATGACTCCTACAAAGACAACAAAAGTAAAAGCTAAAATATGACTTTAACCTTGTTAAGAAGGAGAAAAAAGTGGAAATGTCTACTCTTACTTTTTTCTGATGTCATCAATGATGAATCAATGGTATAGTATATGAAATCACAGATTCAGTCCTGTGAGATTGAATTCATTTGAAGATACCAATGTCATGTTAGGTCTGACATACCTTTGAGTGAAGTTTGTTAAGATATTGCATAACGCTATAGGTTGTGAGCAATACAGTCTAGCAATACTACAATAGGTTACTAGACTAAGAGACACGTCCAACTTATTGTTGGTATATAGTAAATAGTATTAGAAACAATATTCTTATGTTTACTCATCTAAATCTAGAATATGTTGCATAGCCAACTATACTTTCTCTACATTCCCCAAATTCAAGTATGGCATTGTCTTACATGAATTTTGTGATGCTCAATATTGCTAATAAATGAAGAAGATCATTTAATATCCTTTCAGGACCGTCATATCAATACGGTAGGAATAACTGCAGATTCCCAAGCAACAAAGGGGAATCCATCATGGTTCACGATTCATGACTCTAAGTCATGAATCTAAGATCACATAAGCCTAGAGGCTAGGTGTTGAAACTAACACGTAAGCTAAAGAGACTACATGGTCAAGGAAGCGCGTTGCGATTAATTCACAAGAGATCTAGGATAAAAGTAACTTTTTAGATCATAATTTACAATGGTGTATAAACTCTTAGAGCACCTTAGAGCAAGGTCACATAGTAAAAGTCAAATATTGCATCATGCAATACCATGCAATACATTCTATAACCTGCAAACTCTGCATAAATAGACAAAAATCATGAAGTTCATGTCATTATTACTTTTTTACACATATATTATTTTGAGTTGCCTATTATGATCTTTTGTAAGATAACTAACTCTTTGTAGCAAAGCCAGCACCAACTACTAGTCCTACTACTAAAAAGGTTCACATTGGTGCTACCCCTAAACCATTGTGCATTTTGTCAGCACAGTATTAATCGAGAAATTGATTCGAGTACGAGTACAGAAATATAGAGTGAGCGACTAAAATCAATAGGGATATAGATAATTCGAGCGGTATCTGATTTAAATATTGGGTAGCAAAAGAATAATTCCATCCTACTATTATCCAGAATTACAAATTAGAATGCTGTCGAGACTTTCATTCAAATGCGACTGAATTGTGGATAGATCTAATTGCAACATTAACCTGCAATTAATTGAAATTCCTTCAAAACAATGAAAAAATAACTAACAAAATTCCTTTAAATTTAGGAAAAAGATCTGTTGTGCTTCTAAATCTTAAGTCTAGATGTAATGGTTTAAAATGCATTAATCATATGGATCAAATGTATCGTTGTATCTTTGGGATGATTCTTTCCTTCACTTGTCTCATTTTTAAACTGTGAAACAAGAAAAGAATACATCTTATAAAATCAAAAAAACAGCATTATCAACTTTGCACCAACAGCTTTATTTTGATTTTTTCACCGACAATCTTTGACGTTACAATAGCATCACCACCAATAACCTTTACAACAATTGCGCAAGAAATAGCTAAAATATGTCTATCAAATATTGCTGGAAATGTAAAAAAACAAAGATACTTTCTCTTTTGCAAAAAAGTTAAATCTGTGGAGCAAAGCAAGCACCAACTACAAGTCACAGAAAGAACAAAATTCAAATTAAATCAATCCGTGTCTGAATTATTTGTAGTATCAGTTGTAGTAGCCAGAGTATTGGATAATTATTGGAGCCACACAAAATCAAAAGAACACATACAAGACGGTTAGCAATGATGTAATAACAAGATTTGAAGTGTGCATAGCAGCTAGTAGTTTTGGTAGTAAGAGAACGTACAGATTGTTACCTTTGAGAATTGAATCAGTGTATCCGCTGGTTCATGTTCAGCTTACTCGGAGTGCCAATTGGCTTCAGGTGATAAAAGGCGGAATATGTAGCAATGTTGCAAGCTGAGTAGGAAATTTGATTCATCTATTATCTTTTCAGATATCTTGATATTTTGATGGTATTGCCAATTGTGGCAGTACTTTTTCTTTAAGGACTAAATTACTGCCATAGGATCCTTGCTCAAAACAAGAATATCAGCCACAAATGTAGCTAGGTATTTATAATTTGATGCCATATCTATCATCCATAGATCCGGGTCATCCTTAGTTTCTTGAATCCTAATCTTAGTAATGGTTCTGCTAAATGTTCGTGAAATCTTGCGGTAGAAGTCTTCAAGCCATAAAATGACTTATTATTAATTAGATTCTTTCCACATAAAGGTGTACCAAACTCTGGACTAGAAGTTGTGCAGGCCTTCTCCTTAGGCTTTCCAAATAAAAGGTATTTCCAATACCACATACACAACAAGAGAGTCCAATTAATTTCCCTAAGAAAAACCCAATTGGTATCTATTTGTACATCACCTGAGTAAATGCCTCCCTTTTCAACCTAGTTCTATGTCCCACCTTTTGGTCCAAATGACCTGTTTTGAATCTAGTTCTACTTTCCATGTCATCATTATGCTTCCTTGTTTTCTCTTTAGAATGACTATTTCTAGGAACATTACTTGGCATCACATCAAACTTAATAATGATCTTTTGTACATTTTGCTTAAATGATACCAATTTTCTTATGATTAACATCTGCTTCAGATCTGTGCTTAGATCTTGAATGTCAGTGTGCTGCCCACATTGTCTGCAATACCTTCTACAGGCTTCTGCAATGGGCTGTGTGGCTCTGTCCATTGCTCTGTAATGACCAGATCCCGATAGATTTGATGAACATGTTGACTCATTTCAGATTTGGCATTATCAAAGTCAGAGTGCAGAATATCATATCGCTTAATAAAATCAAGATAGACATCTGGAAATTCAGGCTCAGTCTTAATCCCTGTAGCATATAACATCTTGGAAGTTATGCTAAAGAATACTTGTGCACAGTGGTATCCTTCAATTGACTTAGTGCAAGAAAAATAAGTATCTGTAGCAATAACTTCATTTAACCTCTTATGTCTTAACATTTGAAACCGACTTTTAAGATGGCCTCACATAGAATAATGAACAGTAGACTTGTCTAATTGTGCAGTGGCCTAAATGCAAAAAAGGTGACAATCTTTCATAATCAATCTTGCTGGATAGTGCCTTACTGTAATGAGGATCTGCATTTACTAAGATGGACTTGTCAATATTAGTCTTTTGTACTGTATCTGCATGGGAAATTAGGTAAGCAGGTTTTCCCTTTATATCATTAATTAGTGAATCTGTTGGGTCATAAAAAGGCAATTTCTAATTTTTAGCAGTAGAATCTAAACAAGTATTACAGCTCTCCGCGGCAATGACTTGCTGATAAAACTTGTCTACTATCTGATCACAGAATGAGGATGGATTCCATGGAGCATCACCATATTATTGTACATTGGTTGGATACTTTTTTGGGTAATTCAGTAACCCAGATACTTAATCTGTTCAGCAGAGAACTTAGATTTGGTTGCATTGACTTTCATACCTGCGGTTGAGAGCCTTATTAGTACCATCTCTTCTCTCTAACTTAGTCAGGTGGTCAGCAAAATTGCTATTTGTTAATATCAACACAATATCAATATAGGCTTTGACATACTCCAAATCATAGGTCATGTCATGATGTTTTGAGAAACATATGGGGCAATCTTGATGCCCATGGGGGAAGCATCCGTATCCAATTTGATATGGTAGTAACCCATGTTCAAATCTAGAGCCGTGGCAAAGGTATATCCTTCCATGGATCTGATCATGTCCCCAATTTTTGTTATTGGAAATGGGTGACATTGAAGCAATGAACTGAGTTTTCTGTAATCAGAAACAACTCTTATAGTTCCATTCTTCTTGGCAATTGCAAATGTTGGGGATGACCATTCAGAAGTAAAATCTTCTCCAAGGACACCAATGTCCACCATTCTTGCAATTTCCTTGCGCAGTTGCTGCTCCACTGATCTAGCAACAGTATAGGGGAGATCCCAGGTCTATCAAGTTTAGACTTATGGGAGCCATGTTGAATTCTCCTAATGTGCCATCAAAAAGATGTTCAAATCTTTGGAGTACATGGAGTAATATGTGTTGTTCCTCTTCATTGAGATTTTCACAAGTCTTCCTCTTCTAAGATTGCAGGTGTATACTCTGTATCTAGGATCATTCTAGAATAAGAAAACTCACCCATAAGACTCTAAGGTTCATTTGCAGTCAAATAAATCTCAGTAATGGCCTTTTGAGAATTCAGAGAGCCTCTGTCTTTCATTGGGATTGTATCAGTGTCCCATGTAACAGTTTTATCATAGAAATTAAGTGTAATGCCTAATTTTCCGAGAAGATCCCGGCCAATGATCATTCCATATGTGTCCGATGGCTTGGATCGGCCATCAACATGAAACTTCCATGTAATTTGTTTCTTGAGATTGAATTCTGGAAGCAAAAAGCTCACTCATTTAGTTGTTTCAGCTGTAAACTGACCATTCATTGTACTCCAAGTAGTTTTGCTATCTTCTAAACTGACCATTCATTGTACTTCAAGTAGTTTTGCTATCTTCATTCTGTTTGGTAAGATCCTTGGAGGCACAAGCTTCAAGAATATGCTGCCACTAGAACCAGTATAAGGCAGTGCTCTAAGCACATGTTCCTCATGATTGACATTGAGGATCACCACTAATTCAGTAATTGCGTGAGAATATTCAAGTGCTTTAGTACTGGTCCTACTGATAGTCAAGGGAATAAAAAAATACTCCTCCATGTCATCACAAATATGAGTTAAATTAATCTCTGATGAGAGTAGGGATTCAGCCTTACATTTTTTAAGGATTTCTGCCTGTGCAGGTTTAACTACTTTTAAGGGCGTTGATTTTGTCAAAAAGAAGGGATAAAGCCTTTTCCCCGAAAAGCCGTGGTCCCATATTGGGCCTTTTTGTGCTGTTTGGCCTTTGCAATTCCTCGGCATTCGGCCGTGCTGTGGTAATTTTTGCCACAATAGTGACATCAAATTTTGGTCTTTTCTTTCTTCCCAGTATTACCTATACCTACACTACTGGTAAAGGAAGTATTATAATCTACTACTACGGTTGGATCCCGTCTATTTGTGCATCATATCCTGTCCAGATTCTCAAGTCGTATGAAATACAAATTGTCGATTCATAATCCATTCCAAAAATATCATGTTGGCTGAAATCATTGCCTCATGCCAGTTAGGAGGCTTGGCCTTATCAAGAATCTCAATGATTTCATCTTGAGTGAGAGGTGTAGGACATTCCTCAGGAATAAAGGAGATAGCGGTTAAGCTCATTGAGCCTTTCTTCAAACTGTTGGACCGTTGTATTAGGTCCCATGAAGAGGCGTCTCCTCATGTAATACTTTTGCACCCTAATGGCGCGCCTAGTGATATAGTCTAATGCTACTTCTCTAATTACTATTTTTTAAAGCTCCTGATCTGTGATTTCAATGTCCTCACCACCACATCTTTTTGAAAGATGATACTTAAAAAGAGAGAGACTACATCCCTTCAACATGGTATGTAGCACCTTAGTCCTATCTGATGGCTCTTTCAAAGCCATTAACAACTCCAAATCACGGCAACCAATCAACCACTTGATGTACTCCTCTGGGCTTCTGTCTTTAAAGATGAAGAACCGGATCAACAAGAAACTCAAATCTGATGGACTCCACCTTGTCAGAATCAGCACTCTCAGCCTCCAACTTCTTCAACTTAGTCACAAAGGGAATGTGGGTTCTCACGCATAGTTGGAAGCATGTTTTTGGAAAACTTACTCATTGTACAATGGGTAACAACCTGATTGCAATCACAGTGCTCTAAGCTGTTCTTAGAGTTTACACAAATTGTAAATTATGATCTAAAAGTTACTTTTGTCCTAGATCCCTTGTGAATCAATTGCAACGTGTTTCCTTGACCACGTAGTCTCTTTTACTTACGGGCTAGAATCAATACTTATTATTTAGACTTTGTGACCTTAGATTCATGATTTGGATTCATCAATCATGAATCTTGATAGATTCCTGTTTGTTACTTAGGAATCTGTACTAGTTATTTCTACCATATTGATAATGACGGTCCGGAAAAGATATTGAATGATCTTCTTCATCTATATGCAATATTAAGCATCACTAAATTCATCATTAAGGCATAATCCCTTGTCAAAAGATCATTAGTGCACCTGAATATTCAACTAAAATGGATTACCACATGGTACACGCTTGTCCTCACATTTCTAGCCTAGTTCCCATACACATTTTATGATTACGAAGAAAGATTAATTCATCTAAATCTTACTTCATACAAACACGTCAATTCATGATTGCTTTTCACAAGTTGATCATGCTCTTGTATCAGTATCCTTAACCTGAACACACTCCCCGGACAAGAAACTACGCGTGACTTCACATGGTTCCTGAAGATAACGTCTGGTAATTGGCAAGTTAAAATGTCAGAAACATTTTCTTGTGAAGTGATCCAATCAAATTGATTTTACCTGCCGCGTACAATGTAGTAGAGACTATATGGTATGTTGTGAACGTTACAATTTGCTGAATGTCCTGCTCTCGTCTCTACATAGATGGAATAAAACTAAAACAATTCTTGAGTCACACACCTCCTACTCTTTCTCTATCAATTAATGTTTTTTTGCTGTGAAAAAGTTTGGAATGTCGTAGTGAAGGCATTTTGAGGAAGGTCTGCCGTAGAATCTACATTTATTGGAAGTCTAAAGAAATCTATATTTAGATTATGACTTAGCTTATTTGATTAGTACCAAAAGCGTCATGGTCAAGCAGCATATATTGATAAAAATATTTCAAAGTTTGATGAAGGCTAAAATAAATGTAAGAGTAAAGATCGAATAAGCCTTGTATGTCAGAGGCATAAGGTGGGAGGCGATCACATATTTGGCCTGGCGAACGGCGATCTGGTAAGCTAGTGGAATTTGGCGAGGTCAGGTGTACTCAGTTAATTCTATACATTTTTTTCAGATAACTCTGCAACAAATAGCTTGGTGTAAATGATAAATATAGAATTATGAGCTATAATGTTTAGTTCTGATCAAGCTATCAATCCAATTGTGCTCTGATGTTCTTCTTTTCAGCAGGGTAGCCATCAGCGTTTGCCTGTTTTGTAGAAAAACAAAGGAAAATTGCTCACATGTTGCAACAACAAGACACACCTTTGTCATAGGATAGCAGCAAGTTTCGCAAAGTGCTGACAAAGCATACTTCTCTGCAATATCCTTATTGTTCCTGATCCATTCCTTTCACGCATGAAACCCCACATGTGAAGACTTAGAGAAATTGACTAAATGGTCATTTTTTACCTGACACTTAGCGTGAATGTATCCACAAACATCTTTTGCTAGAAAGTTAAGCGCATGGAGAGTGCATGGCAGCATTATAATATGAGGCAAATTGCCATTAGTACATGACAAAATTTTGTTTTGGTACTAGGGCTAAATGTCACGCAGCAATTTATTACACTCCACATGACACAGCTTTGACTTCCTAAAACTTCACATTCTGTCAAGTGCTGATTTGATGAGAAATTAAGGATACCCAGCACATTCAAGTTTTTGTAGGCATGAAATAGCATCACACCATGGTGAGATTGCTTGACGCATCAGCCCATCTATACAACAGTAATTAAAAATAAACTTCTGATGCTAAAGCTTGATCTTGTCTGTCCGAAGCTGCAACATACAGTCAGACATGGTTGTCCATCAATTTCTTTCTTGATGGTATGCTCCATTGTGACTTTGGCATTTGGACAATTTCTTGAAAGTAAAAGCCATTTGTAACATACAATAGTATTTTCCTGCTATGAATGCAAGGATCCATACCATTGCCAGCTCATATTTTTTCTCTTTGATAGTTATACAGGACTAAAATGCAGGTAATGTTCTTGTCAAGTTTAGAGCTTGAGCATTTTGAAGTGCTACCCCAAGATAGAAGCTTATCATTGTCTATATTTTGTTTTTAAGACAATTATTCTATTTGCATGTCATACCATCTTTCTTCATGTGCAATGATATTTTGAAAAATAAAATTATGATTTAATTCTATTAGTCTCAAGCAATTTTGAGAATCCTCTTGTCGCTACATCCTTATTAAACTGAGGCCTCTGTATGTGGTGCGCTAGGTGAGGTGTTTCCTTGTTGTCAAATCATGTCATTTTTTTTGCTTAACCAGCAATGACACTCACTGTTTTTGAGAAAAGAATGCAAGATCAAGTAACACAGTTGATTGATCTATGAAATGTCGAATTCAAATGGCATGCAATATCTTCTGGAAGCAATGAAGCTTCGATTATGATACATAGGAAAGTCAATCCGGAAAACATGTGTTACTACAATCATATACTGTTAACTTGAACAAATGTTGGATTTGACAAAAGAAGGGTTCTGAAAATTATGTCGAGTTTTCTTCCACGACACAAACACAACCAACAAGTGTGTAAAACTCTTTACTCGCACGCAATCACATTATCGAGTATTACTGTACTAACAAAACGCTCAAGGGGTAAGGGGTAGCACCGGCTTTTTTGTAGTGTAGATACTTTTAACTCGAAAATACTTGTTGGATTTGACAACCATTTTCAAGAAGGGTTCTGAAAATTTATGTCGAGTTCTCTTACACGACACAAACACAGAGAACAACAACAGTCGTAGAACAAGTATTTTTGTGTTCTCGTTCTGAAACTAGTTTTTTTGGTACATATCATCGTCACCAACTTTCTTTGTTTTTCTTCTTCATGACGAACATTCCTTCATCCGTTTCCAATGATAAGGATCCTCATCAACTTTTGAAATCTCAGTCATCATCATCATCATCCTCCTTGGAAGACTGTATGATTACTGGAAGTTTGGGGTTTGTCATGGGTGCTGGATTATCCTATTCTCTTCTTTTGCGAAGGATCCGTAATACTCCTGCTACGTCAGTCTCCTCATCTTTACTACCTCCCACACTACGAATTGTGGTTGTCAGTTTAATTAGTGGAACAATGTTTGGATTATGGATTGGTGGAAAGAACTTCCTAGGGAATGAAAACGATTCAACCAAAAGGATACAACAACTGTCATCGTCATCAGAACCGACATTAGAAGATCGTGTTCGAAACCGAATCTTACGAAGGGAAACACTTCATAATTCTATGACACATTCTCGTGGACTTAATGATTCTCATGGCGGACGATGGGTTGATTAATGTATTCTTTGTATATCCATTACATATTATTTCGATTTGATACATAAGAAACTATTGAGAGCTTTTTCAAATACAAAATAAATTTATTATTACGAAAAAAAATTGGAATAAACAAATAAAAACCAAGTGTATAGGTAAAGAATAGGTAGTTACTCGAATCCACCATAAATCACACGTACACTTTGAGGATCGATCATGTAGATGGACTCTGCTCCTTTCGTAGCCTTCAATAATGAAAACGCAATGACACCACAATTGACAACTTTTCGAGTCTTGCAAATATGATCTATGGTATACGGCATAAAAGTTCGAAAGAAGGCTCGGAACCAAATTGAATGACCGCCGCAAATAATGTGATTTTCCTTCAGGGTAAACACCAAATTGCAGAATTCATTCATTCGAATCTTTCCATTGGTCGTAATAGGCTTATTTCCTGTATGCATCGAAACATCCACATGCTTTGATAAAATTTGAGCAAAGTCGCCGCCAATTGTTGACGTCATGGAGGAAGATCGTTCAATCCAAGAGGGAGTTATAGCAGTATGAGCCGGAGTGATGGACAAGGTATCTGGATTACGACTGATCTCTTGTAAGGGTGGTACGATTTGAATGGTTTCGGTGGGATGACGCTTTAATCGAACACGATAAAATGCACCCGCCAAAGTCGAAATAGCACGACGTAAGTTGGAACTTAGAAGTCGAGAGGGTGGTGACGACGGATCACCTCGAAGAATAGCCAAAGCTTCCGCATCGATGGGGGTGGACGATGACGGACCCTTTTGGCCTTGTAAGAATAGAGCCAGCTCATGGACTTGATCTAATCCCACATGAGACAATGGAGCATCATAAAACCAACTGAAAAGTCCAAGGGTGGGGGGAGGAGGAGAACAGGAGTGTAAATATACAGAGCGTTGACGAATCATTATATCAAAATGAATTACAATGAGCTTGTAAGTGAATCAAATGAAGAAATTGATTGTTTCATATCTTTTAAATCCATACAACTTTGTTCTCACCTATCCATCCTTCCAATTAAAAGCAAATATAATTCATACAAAATCGCTTTCAGAAGTCCCGGTACAAATCCAATCACAAATTTTAAATTCGATCGATGCTTCCCTTTATTGAAGGTATCATTCCACGTTGATTCACCATGACGAACAAAGTATACAGTTTTCCGTTCAATGAGTGTGGTGTTTGACATTGGAGCAGGAGTCGCCGTTGTTGTTGATGTTAAATTCCTCTTGGACGCGTCCCGTTGGTTTTCTTTTAAAAGTTGCGCAAAGAAAAGTCCAGGATCATCAGGCTTTGACCATTTTGAATCCTTACAGAACAATAGATAACGGATTCCCTGAAATAGAAGTTGTGCCTTGTATCCAGTATTCGGAAGATTATATAGGAGCATCCCCAACAAGACAATCGAGATGGGACGGACCCAATCAAAAACTATATGAATGATGGTCTTCATCATCAATGTCGTCGTTTCCATGCTGCACACAAGATTTCGAATGCCATGCACAAAGGAAACGATTTTGTTTGATTGTGCCCAAAATCTCTTGTCATTGGGGTTCCTTACCAGTACGTGCAGTAGACCCTCACTATCAACTTTTTCCAAGAGTTGTCTCATTCAGTGTCCACAAAACATAGGACTAGATGATACTTTCTTTGAAGAATTTGTTTGCTGGGAAGTCATCGTAGAAACATGTGTTTTCCTTAGCAATGAGACATAGGTACAAAGAAAAAGGTTTACTAGGCGACTTAAATTCAATTTTTAAAATACAATGAATAATGTTGGTCTCTCTCTACCAAAATTTTAATTCAGACGGGATTATATTTCAAAACTTAGTTCCACAACGGTTGACGGATAAAAAAAACTTCCCTTCAAAAGTTGCATTTTGATGTATAATGTCTGCTGCACATGATACTGCTATGCAATCCTGTAGCTAAGTCATCTTTTTTAGTATCTTAAATGTTAATGCAGCTGCTAGATTATCTGCATAACCAACCAAGCTTCTAGGCCTTCTGTGCTTTCTGGAAATGTTGAGTTTGCATCCAATTATAGTAAATAGTTAAAACAATAAAATCTCAAAATATGGGAAATGTTTGGTGACAAATTGGAGGGGTAAATTTTAATCCCCCTACTATTAGTAGAACTAGTTTAAACTACTGAAACTGGTGAGAGCCGAATTCTTGAGGCTTAAACCTCAAAGCCTCTGATCAAACATAATAAAGATAATAAAACCACTTTAGAGATGGTACTAGCCAGATTCTCAACCGCACGGTGTGAGAGTCCATGCATCCAGATCAAAGTTCTTTGCTGAACAGATTGAGTATCTGGTTTTCTGGTGAGAGGCAGAAGAAAACTACATAAATCCCACTTTGAAGGGCTACAGGAGTAGTTACAGAGTGGATGAGTAAACTTCTAATCCCTTGTAAAATCACTAGCCCCGGGTCTGAAGAGCTGCCAGTTGGGATAACAATTCAGTTTTTGGAACAAGGACATACAATTTTTCAATGCCGTACCAACTTTTTCATAAGTGTGGAATTAGACAGAAAATAATCAGAAGGCACACTCTAAATGCTAGAGGGTGCGCAAGTGGGAGGCTTAGGCCCAAACGATCCCATAGAACCAAGTGCTAAGTTGGACTAAAGTTAGCAATTTTGGATGAACTGACACCAAAACTGAAACTCAGCTAGCACTAGAATCCAGAGGGATCTTTGGTGGACAGCAACAGGAACCGGACTTCACTCAATCATAGGGTTAAAGTGCTACATATTACCCTCACCAAAGGTCCCATCCAAGAGATAGAGAAACTTGGAAATGTGGTCTAGTCCTGGAGTTAATACACTCTGCGCTTGAGTTTCCACTCCCAACTTTCAACATTGTTCTTCCTCTTCTTTCATTTTGAAAGTGTCAGCAGAACTGCCACCAGAAACGTCAAGCTGTCAAGGTCAATTGTGTTTGTACTTCAGGCTTCACAGACTATAATTTTTCCTTCCAACTTTCAAACTCCATATACAGCTATTACAATGTGTGGATTGTAAAGAATAAAAGAATAAGTGGTAGTGAGGTTAGAATTCAGAAACCTCAGAAAAGCTTACTAGAAGAATTACGTAAGGAAATGAAATGTGTTTACTCAAACAGTGGGAGCAGACAGTAAGGTGCAATATTCAATTATTCAATGCACTTACCAAACCCATTGGTTAGTTAGTTAATCTATCAGTGCAGTATAAATGGCCTACCAAAAATAGAGCTTGTTTACAAATGCCAAAGTGCACCCAAGATTCAGTGGAAATTTCATTGATCAAGATTAAATCCTTGGAGGGGTTGAATCAATTAACTTCTAAACCAAATCAGTGCTATAATTAATTGAGTTATGCTTCCATCACCTATACCGCGGGGATACTTTTCTACAGGCCTAATTGGTGGCAAAGTGCATTATTAATTTAAAGCATCTACGCACTACTGAAGAAGATAATGATTTCATTGTTTAAGGAGCTGTTTTGGAAGATTAAGATCTATTTGCAAATGGAGATGTTGAGCATGCATACAAAGATTCCAAGATTCAAGAAGTTGTGTCATTTACTTCATTTTCTCCTGTTGATTACTCAGAAGACAACAAAGATGGAAGAAGAAAAACGAAAGCACATTGCATTTGACTTGAAGACAGGGGTTGGACAACACTACAACCTTCAGATGCCACCATGTACAAGAAATATGTCAGGAAATTCAAAGAGGGCAAACCCCAGGGCTTTTCCGTATTGGGCATTGGAAATTCAGCAAGTTTGGATCAACAGGAAAATGTTTAAACCGGTAGAGTTGACCACAAGACAGATAGCGCTTCAATCAACCGCTTAAGCAATGCCTTACCTTTCTTTCCCACTACAAAAGAAGCTTCCAAGTTGTCAGAAATTAAACTTATTGGGCTTTTGGAATGATCTCTTCCATTTACATGGAGGGCCAAGTTTGATCTGGACAGCTACATTTGCACTCTTCACTCAAGGGCCCAGTAGATTGAAGCATGTGAAGCAATTGAATGAAGTGAAATTGCCGTGGAAAGACCATCCAGGGTGGAGAGCATTACTGCTCACATTAGTTGATACATCTGTATATACATCAATTTAATCTCTAATCTTACTGGAATTGGATGTATTTGATGTCATTCATATAGATAAAAATATTATTGCTTTGCAATGAAACTAC
>CAAAJI010000065.1:158421-176657 GCA_900642245.1 Fragilaria radians | reverse complement strand
TTTTTAGTGTAGCCCTTAACATACGATAGTTTTGTACTAAGCAGGTACGCGTTGTATATAGTGTTGCACGGTTTCCAGGTATCTCCGTGATGATGCGAGACATTTTTCACAAGTAACACCCTCTGTCGGTAGGTACGACCTATCCACGACTGTACTACGGTAGTAGACATGAGGAAACATCGTGGGAATCGTAATCATCGTCCTTGGATGGTTCCCTCCTGGGTCGTTATATTGATTCGATGGGGTATGGGAGAACATCTTCGTAGTTTCTTTCGTGGTATATTATCTTTCTTTCGTTCTTGTTTTGGACGACAACGACAACGAAGACGATCATCATCATCGTCATTGTCAATGCAAAATGTCATTCACAACCAACCAAGTGGGTGTGGCATTGGTTGTATTTCGAATCAAGGTTGTTGTAATCGTACAAAGGTTAGAGGTGGTGGTGATGATGATGACGATAATGATAATGACAATGCTTGTTGTTGTTGTTGTTGTAATTGTCATGACCGTCGGAGTGTTATATGTAGCTGTCCGTGGAAAACCAATCAGACTACCGGTAGTAAGAGCTTTTCAACTAGTTCGAGTGAAGTATATCCTATGGAAGGAGATTGGATCATTCATGAACGACAAGCGCTGCAATTATGTGCCGTGCATACGATTAATAACTTATTGCAATTAGTTAGTGAACAACAAGAGCAAGTATTACAAAAGGAGGAAAATAAGCCATTGACTTGGATCTGCGGACCTATTGTCATTGAACCAAATACTATGACAACCTCTACAAAATTAACATCAGCAAACACAACAACATTTGATACCCAAATATCTCCACCATCATCATCATCATTATTATGTTCATCCAAACTATCCAAAAATGATTCATATCCTACAACTTCCATTCAAATTCCATGGAAGAGCTTACCAAAAGTAGCATCTCAAGAGGAATTGGATGATATTGCGACAGAATTAATGATGATCGAAAATTCATTGCTTGATGACTATTCTTCCGTTTGGACAGATGACGCTGTTGGTTCGAATTCGTGTCTGAGTCGTATTCGATACTCTATCTCCATGTTTCGTCACCGTTGGTTGGGATGTTGTCATCGGTGGCATAATACACACAGCACTATGTACTATGGGAATTATTCCATGGAAACATTGGAGGTGGCATTGCAACGACGTCATATCCAATTGGAATGGTTCGCACCGACGATTATTTCCAATCATCATGACGATGCATTCAATCCTTCGTACCTATGGGAAGTTCCTTCAGGAATTGTGGTAGGGTTTATTGTCAATCAACTTTTGGATGGTGAATGGGATGTTGCAGACGACAAGTTTGTCAACCATGGCCATGATGAAACTACCAATCCAGAGACGACGATACGAAACAAAGACTCAGCTGGCAATGGTTTGGACATTGCAGGATATGAAGGAGGAGAAATTTATTCCAGTCGTAACTTGTCCAGTCGGAAGGAAGCAATGAATCCATGTCAATGTATCTCTCGATTATCATCCTGGCTTTTCTCTCAACTTACTCGAATATTTTTTCATCGAATCTTTGGTTGTGATGATCCAGGACGACATTGGTATGCAATTACAAGAGTACGTCGTACATTCCATGACGAGAGTCCTTCAGACAAGGCGAACAAAATCCATGATCATCCTCCGAGCAACCATGATCGGTGGAAAATAATTGATAGTGATCGTACCGATCAGGCCTATAGGTTACGACCGAATCAATTGCATTCACATCTATACCGACTTTCTCAACAGCACAATGCCACTATCTTTCGGGCAATCCTGACGTTTCCGGAGGATCCTGTGGGAAAAGATGATATTCCTTAATGTTTGTATGCCTGAACGAATAGTAAATGTTCCAACAAAGAAATATAATTTATATATATATATATCTAGATAGGTTTTGATTAAACTCCATTTGGATTCGTTGCATTCGTTGTTTCTTCCAATGTTTTGACCATACGATGTGCTAGAACATTCCATTCCAATCTTGTTCGCATGACTGGTAAGACACGACGTAATGCCTTGAGCTTTTCATCCATTGTATTGTAAACATCATCCAATTCTGCATCTAATTCTGCTTCGTAAATATCAATACGCTTTCGTATGGCAGATGCCAAATTCTTCCAGCTGCTGTTAGTATTGGATGGAACATTATCATCCTTCGAGACACCAATCAACGATTGGACAAGGATTGGTGGATAATCACGTTTCACTTCCAATTGAATATTGGCATCCTCATAACAATATACACGAATAATAATTGATCCCTCTATCGAAGCTGAATAATCTTGGTTGGTAGTCTTGGAATCATCTGTATCGTCACAACGTATGATCCAATGACCCTGACACAAACCTGCATAGGCATTTTTAGGATCATACCATTCTGTCGATAAATCCCAATGACCATCCTCTGTCATGGTTACAGTTCTACCTCCTGATGAATTCGACTTTACTTTCTTGGGATCCATCATCCATTCATCATATAATGCTAGTGACAATGGAGTGGATAGTAGTAAACTTTCACGAGTCGTCATCATGACGGAAGAAGGAGGATTTGTTTTTGATTTTACAGAATCCAATACTTCAGGCGGTATCGTCATAAGAGAGGAAAGATCCTTTATGAGATTGTCTAGTTGACCTGGTGGAGCCGAGGCTAATAGCGATTCTAAATTTGACATGGTTGGATCCTCCATTTTGGGTTTTGGTTTTGTTGGGCTGCTATAAGGTAGTATTGATATTCTAGTACAACATGATAAACACTATACATGTACAGTACTTTGATACATTACTGCTATATAGTATTCGGTCCACAAAGCAGGACAGACGTTCCAACAATTCATTAGATTTCTTATTGTTGCAGTGTGATAGATGGTCACACCCACGTTCCAGTCTCCAAAAGGGACTGATCCAAACAATACTCTCGAAGATACATCCTTAGTCTCAGAAAGATCAGTACATGAGGGAGCACAGAAAATTACGAAACTTGAACGAACTGCTGAAGTCCCCAAAGAACCAACAACAATACCAGACGCAGTTTCTCAAGAGACCGCAACAACGGATACGATCATTCCTCAAGATTTATCCATTGTTAAAGTAGAAGAAAATCTTGAAGAAAATGATACTAGTCATTCTTCGGAAACTTTGGAATCCAAGGATACGACACTGATGGAACCTCCAAAGAAACGATCCAAATTGGACCGATCTATGAAGAATTACAAAACAACACCCAATTCAGAGACGAACAACAATGATCCCTTTTATTGTACCCTTTGTGGTCGGAATTCATTTGTAACATTAGCAGGTGCCCAACGACATCAACAAGAATGTGATGGAAAGCCTAATCCAAAGGGACCATGGAAATGTTCCATTTGTTTCAAATCCGAGTTCTTAACATCTCAAGCATTCGGATCTCATTGGAGATGCTGTAATAAGGGAAGCAGTGTATCCATGTCAACACTATCTCTAACTCCAATGGAACTTAAGTTACAATTTGATAAATTATCAGATTTCAACAAACTTGTGGTACAATCCCTAGAATGCTTTGAGGCATCCCCGACAGATGTTCAACGTCAGAAACTTGGCAACAGTCGTCGGCAAATTGATTCTGGATCGATTGGGATCCGTTGTTCCTTTTGTGCATGTCATAATTCTCTACGGATTGGTTCTGTATCGTACCCCAATACATTGGCTACCATGCCACATTGTTTGTATGTCATGACTCAAAGACATTTGTTGGTCAATTGTCCTCATGCGACAGTATCCTGGAGGAATCAAATTGCAACTACCAAATCAACCTCCACAAGTCAAAGTATGAGCTTTGGTTCTGTGGGATTACCCACCTACCTAAAGGCACTTCAAGCATTTTATGACATGGTCGATTCAAGGGAGCATAAGGGAATTCGACGTCATCGGTCACAACAACAACAACTGGAAGTATCCACAGGATCCAAATTGGAACTCAACATGTCCACTGAGGAACATCCTATACTTATTTGATCATCTGGATTTTTTTTTAAATGAAGTTAACGCATTCTATGAAACATAGTAAATCTATATCTACCTATGTCAAGTGCTTACCATTTAGGCCATTATACTCATACTATAAAGTATTCTTATTGTTATAGTGCCCCATCATGATCCACTTTTAGACTCTTCCATTGGAACAGATTTGATAGGTGTAGATTTATGTTGGGGAGACTAAAACTCCATGTTGGATGATTTCATGCAAAGTAATACACAATTAGTGTTGAAATACCTCTTTACGCATAAACTGTAATTCCTAAAATAAAGCAATTGAGCTATTCCTAAAATATCAAAGTTCTCATTGCTGTTCTCACACATAAGATTGCCAATCACATCACTGAAACTAAACTAAAACCTAATCCTTATTCGGACTAGGAATATTGGAAATATACTGCAATACCCTTCCTATCTCCAATATTCAACCCTTCTGAATCACCATTCACTCTTCCCAAGAACATTTTTACTCACATGCCGTACAACAATCAGAAGTTCAACTTGAATGTCAATGCTGTCCAATAAATGATAGATAAATTGATTTTCCGTAACAACTTTAGAGATCACGACATATTCCGCTTTACTATTTGAAACTGTCATACTTTTCTGACCCTTTGATATCTCCAATAGCTCCCCATGATATATTGAATCTCTTGTGATTGACGACAAGACCAACTAGTTTCACAAAACGTTTTCCAAAAAGCAAACTAAGTAGAACATCTAAAGTCTTTCTTCCTTTCTATAAAACAAGAACGAGAATAGTGACCTTGACTTAATGATTTGGGAAACTCAAAATTTTTGTCCTTCTCTTTCTTACTACGGCAGTTCAAATGATGCAAATATTTGGGTAAACAATAATCTCTACTTTAAGTTGATGTCATATGAGGATGCAAAAAGGATTAACGCTCAATCGCATACGAACTATTAACCTCTCACACTTGTACTTTCTCTTAAGGATTCATATTATTGTTAATCTTGAAGACTTCTCTAATTTCTTCTGGAGTTTTGCCTCGGATCTTATTCGCAACAGCGGCACAAGTCAAATCCAAGAGAGGTTTGATGCCCATGTAATTTGCTGCGTTTATCAACTCAAAAAGCACAATGTTTTCTACATTCACATAGTCTACATACCACTTTTGAACAACGTTTGCCATATTGTATGACTTTAATGGCTTTTCAATCTCCTTCATTGGCTCCTGACGATAGTGCTCACAAAATTCAATTATCTTCTGCAACGCAAATGCACTCACGTTCGGGAGCAGGATTTCAGGAATGTCTTCATCATATCGTTCTTCTATCTTACATTTTACAAGCTCACTCATCAAAGCAACTTCTATAGGAATTTTGAATGAGTTTCCCTCTTTTGAAACCTGTTGTAACCAATTTCTAGAATGTCAGAGAACGTTTTTCAATATCGAACGGACAATTTTTTGAAAGACAAAAGGGTTCTAAAACTAAAGCTTTGCACTTTGCAGATGCCAACTTGAATGTGTGCATAGGCGAAGAAAAGTTACGTTCCATTATTCATACGACCTTTCTGTCCAAGAACGATTTACGACCTTCGTAACATTAACCTTCATTTCCATTGCTGTCATTATTGTGGTTGTCATAACTTCTCCAAACCCCTAATACCAACCAAGTTTACGAAAGTAATCAGAACGTACCAGATGAGTGATGGCTTCCACAACTTCCATCGTCAAACTTGCTACACTATAGGTAAAATCTGGAGTATATGCCGCTTGTAGAAACTAATTTAATGGGTTCAAACGCAGCAAGGAATTACCAGTCACAGAAAGAAAAATATTAAAATTAAATCATCAATTCATGTCTGAATTATCTGCAGTATCAATTGTAGTAGAAGTCAGGGTATCGAATAATTATTGGAGTCGAACAAACACATGGACAAATAAAGGATGTGATGTAATAGGAGGACTTGAAGACTACGTAGGAGCTAGTATTATGGGTAGGACAGATTGTTACAATTGAGAATTGAAATTGTGTAACAGCCGGTTCATGCTCAACTTACTCGGAGTGCCAATTTGCTTCAGGTGTTAAAAGGCGGAAGATGTAGCAATGTTGCAAGCTGTGTAGGAAATTTGATTCATCTATTATCTTTTCAGATATCTTGATATTTTGGTGGAATTGGCAATTGTGGCAGTACCATCTCACACCATTGTCTCATTTTGCCTGTTCACTGTTGGGAGTATCCTGTCATTGCATTGGATTCCAATTTACAAGCCAGGCAAAAAATCCCAGATTGCAACCTGTTCGTGATAGGGTATCTTTCTGGATTTCAGCAGTCTTTATTCCAATGAGTTGCCATCTTGAACGTTCAAAATGGAATCATCACTCCATTTGTTACTTGATGATTATTGCTCTATGCCGCTCTAGGATTTTTTGCTTATTGTAAATTATGATCTAAGAGTTTACTTTTATCTTCAATCTCTTGTGAATCAATTGCAACGTGTCTTCTTAACCACGTAGTCTCTTCAGCTTAAGTGCTAGATCATTACTAAACATTTAGACTGTTGAGAGTTTTTAAAGTATTCTGGGTGTCTCTAATAGTACTTTGTCTCTGGAAAGATATGTGAAATATTTTTGACCTTGTACAACTTCTTTATTTATTCTCTCTTGAATGTCTTGCATAAATGAATCCCAATTATGTCCCTCATGAATCCTTAACATTCTTCACTCAGATGTTTCTTTACTTTTTTTGAATAGATATCCTGAACACTTAAATACTAAGGGCTTTGTCAGGATGTCACTGACATTTTCTTCGATCTTCACATAGGCAAATCTCATCACTTTAGCTGCAATAGCTTCCCGTGCTCAATGATAAGCAATTGCATTATGTTTTTTCTTCGAGACACTTCAGGGGACTGAAGTATTTGAAACCATTGACACATTTTCGCCTAACGTCAAAATGGGTCCAAGTTAATGTCACACCTAATGACCTCAGCATGAATCTAACCACTAATTCCGAACCATAAGTGGAATTGTCTACTGTCTTCTGACGTTTAGAATCCCATCTGATTGGCGTATTATTCAATATCATAAGTAGACCTGTGATGAACCTCCTTGTTACTAAATCATTTGCATGATCTGCATCCACATAAACAGTCATCAGGACTTTTGGTCCTTTGACCCCAGGAAGGTCATTTGGAATTTCTTCTTCTCATCTGGAAAGAAATCTTTCGAGTTTTGGTGATCCTCCAAAAGGTAAGTGGAATGATCTGAACATTGTATCAATAATAGCTCTCCTCTTTGGAAAGGTCTAAAGATACGCTAGAATTCTTAACAGCCTTCAAAAGTCCTTCGCTTGGTGGCATGTTAAATCTGCTCACAGCAGATGATGCATAGGCTATATCAAATCTCCCTGAAACAATCATCCAGATAGAGCATCCTATCATTGACCTGTACTTAGCTGAATACTCATCAGTACACAACGATGTACCATCTACTTCAGAATGGTACCTTTCACTCATAGGTGTCTTGATGGGTTTCAGTTATTTACCAAAAAGTTTTTCAAACTTAGGGAAAACATTTTGAATATGAGTGCTTGCAGAAATTGTGAATCCTAAACCTTGGCTCTTCCATGAATCTCCAAGGAACTCCACATTTCTAACTTACTAATATTCAGGAATACCTTCATTCTTCAACAAGTATAGTTTCTCAAAGTTATAATGACTTTTTAGTAATTAGATTCTTTCAACATAATGCTGCACCAGACACTGGAATAGAAGTTATGTAAACCTTCTCCTTGGTCTTCCCTAATAAAAAGGTACTTCCAATAGCACATACACAACAGGAGAGTCCAAATAATTTCCCTAAGAGAAACTTAATTCTTACGGTATCTATTTGTACAACACCTAAGTAAATGCCTTCCCTTTCATTGACTGTTCAATTGCCTCTTGTAACCAAGCTTGCTTTATGCCTCAGATCATATTTGACATCAATTATTATGTGAATACAAAATCATCTGATACCCATTAGGAATACTCACCCCTGAATCAAGTGCTATAAATGTCTCATAATCTGTTAGTTGTTTGAGCTCTGCCCTAATAGCCTCTTCACATGGATTATTAACATTATTCCTGTCTAAATTGATAACATTCTTGATTCCCTTGCGAACTTGAATTCCAAATTTGTACTCAATGCTTTTTGGAATTGTTGCAGCCTCGTGTATCCTGGCAATATCCATAGGTGTTTTACCTTGCAGTACTCTACAAAGATGATGAAAAGGCATCCTATTTAGAAGATTTTTTGGTTACTTGCACACGAGATTACTGGTATAGGGTAGCTGAGACTTGACGTATAGAAATTCACCCATGATTTTGACTTATTAATATCATTGCTAGGCATTTATGATTTGCACTTGTGTTCCTTCCTATTTCTTCACAGTATTTGAGCGCCTTAGTATAATATCATGACCTATCCTTGTCATCCTCTGCCATGTCCAATTCTATGTAACTGATGCAAACGATCCGGCTCTGTTCGAGACTTAGATCCCACCAAAGCACTATGGTTATACCTCTTGCTTAGACAAGTTGCTTTAGTTTTGTCCAAAAGGACAAATTGGCTATCCATAAGAAGAGGTTAGTTTAGACCTTCAACTCATCATAATTAAAGAGGTGCCTTGTATTTTAGACCTTCAACTCATAGATCATAAATAATTGTCTTACTTTAGATCTGATCCTGGATTGTATAGCACTACTCTTCATATGTATGCAATAATTATGCCTCACTAAGCTAATCATAGCAAACTTGCGCTTAATACAGAGTAGTATAGTTTGCGTGTTACTATCCAAAGGTTGATGAATAAGTTAAGGATATGATGATCCTAATTCTATTTACTATGCACTTAACAGTACAGGAAGTCTCTTTACACCGGTAAACACACGCATCTCTTAGTTTTTGTCATTAAACTGCTATTTCTTACAAGCTATTGTGTTAGCAATTTGCTTCTTGATCCTAGTCAAGGTAGGTCAGTAGTAACCCACGTTCAAATCTAGTTTTAAGTCGTATGAAATACAACAAGTAGTATCTTTACCTTACGTGTTAGATTCAATACTTATTATTTATACTTTGCGATCTTAGATTCTTAACTTAGATTTATCAATCGTGAATCTTGATAGATTCCTGTTTGCCACTTAGGAATCTGTAATAGTTATTTCTACCATATTGATATGACGGTCCTGAAAAGGTATTAAAATGATCTTCTTCATTTATTAGTAATATTAAGCATCACTAAATTCATGTAAAACTATGTCTTAATTGAATTTATGGAAGTTATAGAAAGAATAGGAAATGATGTAACCAATTCTGAATTTAGATGAGTAAATATAGGAATATTAATTCTAGTATTATTTACCGTGTAATAAGAATAGCTCTGGACGTCTCCATTATTGGTACACACACATCTCTTAGCCTAGTAATTTATTACAGTTTTATTAGACTGTATTGCTTACAATCTATGGTGTTAAGTGTTATCTCAATGAACTTAACTCAAGGTATCCAAATTCTACGTGTGACTTCACAAGCTTCCTGAAAATAATGTCTGGTAATTGGCAAGATAAAATGTCAGCAACATTTCTTCTGAGATGATACAATCAAATAGATTTTCCCTGCCATGTCTAATGTAGTAGAGACTATACTGTAATTCCTTGTTTACTTTGAAATCCTATATTTGTTCTATTTTGCATGTCAGACTGTGTTTCTTCATGCGCGATCATTTTTTTCAAGATAAAATTATGATTTAATTCTATTAGTCTCAAGCACTGTTGAGAATCCTCTTGTCACTACAGCATTCTTAAACTTTCATCAATGAACCTTCTGCATGTGGTGAGCTAGGTGAGGTGTTTTGTTTCCTTGTTGTTGTCAAATGACACTCAAGGGTTTTTCAAGAAAAGAATGCGCGATCAAGTAACACTGTTGATTAATCAATGAAATGTCAAATGCAAAAAATGGCATGCAATATCTAATGAAAAAACAATGAAGCTTCGACTATGATACAAACAAAAGCCAATCCGGAAAACAACATGTTTGACAACACTCAATCGTATAATTATTGTTAACTTGAAATTCCTTGTTGGATTTGACAACCATTTTTTCAAGAAGGGTTCTGAAAATTCATGTCAGTTCTCTTACACGACACACAAACACAGACAACAACACGTAGAACAAGGATTTTTGTGTTCTCGTTTCGAAACTAGTATTTTGGTATCCTTTTACAGTTATGTCTACAAATCAATATCAACAACTTTCGTTTGTTTCTTCTTCATGACGAACATTCCTTCATCCGTTTCCAATGATAAGGATCCTGATCAACTTTTGAAATCTCAGTCATCATCATCATCATCATCATCGTCATCCTCCTCCTTGGAAGACTGTATGATTACTGGAAGTTTGGGGTTTGTCATGGGTGCTGGATTATCCTATTCTCTTTTTTCACAAAGGATTCGTAAGACTCCTGCTACGGCATTGTCCTCATCTTTACTACCTCCCACCCTACGAATTGTGGTTGTCAGTTTAATTAGTGGAACCATGTTTGGATTATGGATTGGTGGAAAGAACTTCCTAGGGAATGAAAACGATTCAACCAAAAGGATACAACAACTGTCTTCGTCATCAACCTTGGTATCAGAACCGACATTAGAAGATCGTGTTCGAAACCGAATCTTACGACGGGAAACACTTCATAATTCTATGACACATTCTCGTGGACTTAATGATTCTCATGGCGGACGATGGGTTGATTAATGTATTCTTTATATCCATTACATATAATTTCGATTTGATACATAAGAAACTATTGAGAGCATTTTCAAATACAAAATAAATAAATTACTACATTTAAAAGGAACAGACAAATAAAAACCAAGTGTATAGGTAAAGAATAGGTAGTTACTCGAATCCACCATAAATCACACGTACACTTTGAGGATCGATCATGTAGATGGACTCTGCTCCTTTCGTAGCCTTCAATAATGAAAACGCAATGATGCCACAATTGACAACTTTTCGAGTCTTGCAAATGTGATCTATGGTATACGGCATAAAAGTTCGAAAGAAGGCTCGGAACCAAATTGAATGACCGCCGCAAATAATGTGATTTTCCTTCAGGGTAAACACCATATTACAGAATTCATTCATTCGAATCTTTCCATTGGTCGTAATAGGCTTATTTCCTGTATGCATCGAAACATCCACATGCTTTGATAAAATTTGAGCAAAGTCGCCGCCAATTGTTGACGTCATGGAGGAAGATCGTTCAATCCAAGAGGGAGTTATAGCAGTATGAGCCGGAGTGATGGACAAGGTATCAGGATTACGACTGATCTCTTGTAAGGGTGATACGATTTGAATGGTTTCGGAGGGATGACGTTTTAATCGAACACGATAAAATGCACCCGCCAAAGTCGAAATAGCACGACGTAAGTTGGAACTTAGAAGTCGAGAGGGTGGTGACGACGGATCACCTCGAAGAATTGCTAAAGCGTCCGCATCAATGGGGGTGGACGATGACGGACCTTTTTGGCCTTGTAGGAACTGAGCCAACTCATTGACTTGATCTAATCCCACATGAGACAATGGAGCATCATAAAACCAACTGAAAAGTCCAAGGGTGGGGGAAGGAGGAGAACAGGAGTGTAAATATACAGAGCGTTGACGAATCATTATATCAAAATGAATTACAATGAGCTTGTAAGTGAATCAAATGAAGAAATTGATTGTTTCATATCTTTTAAATCCATACAACTTTGTTCTCACCTATCCATCCTTCCAATTAAAAGCAAATATAATTCATACAAAATCGCTTTCAGAAGTCCCGGTACAAATCCAATCACAAATTTTAAATTCGATCGATGCTTCCCTTTATTGAAGGTATCATTCCACGTTGATTCACCATGACGAACAAAGTATACAGTTTTCCGTTCAATGAGTGTGGTGTTTGACATTGGAGCAGGAGTCGCCGTTGTTGTTGATGTTAAATTCCTCTTGGACGCGTCCCGTTGGTTTTCTTTTAAAAGTTGCGCAAAGAAAAGTCCAGGATCATCAGGCTTTGACCATTTTGAATCCTTACAGAACAATAGATAACGGATTCCCTGAAATAGAAGTTGTGCCTTGTATCCAGTATTCGGAAGATTATATAGGAGCATCCCCAACAAGACAATCGAGATGGGACGGACCCAATCAAAAACTATATGAATGATGGTCTTCATCATCAATGTCGTCGTTTCCATGCTGCACACAAGATTTCGAATGCCATGCACAAAGGAAACGATTTTGTTTGATTGTGCCCAAAATCTCTTGTCATTGGGGTTCCTTACCAGTACGTGCAGTAGACCCTCACTATCAACTTTTTCCAAGAGTTGTCTCATTCAGTGTCCACAAAACATAGGACTAGATGATACTTTCTTTGAAGAATTTGTTTGCTGGGAAGTCATCGTAGAAACATGTGTTTTCCTTAGCAATGAGACATAGGTACAAAGAAAAAGGTTTACTAGGCGACTTAAATTCAATTTTTAAAATACAATGAATAATGTTGGTCTCTCTCTACCAAAATTTTAATTCAGACGGGATTATATTTCAAAACTTAGTTCCACAACGGTTGACGGATAAAAAAAACTTCCCTTCAAAAGTTGCATTTTGATGTATAATGTCTGCTGCACATGATACTGCTATGCAATCCTGTAGCTAAGTCATCTTTTTTAGTATCTTAAATGTTAATGCAGCTGCTAGATTATCTGCATAACCAACCAAGCTTCTAGGCCTTCTGTGCTTTCTGGAAATGTTGAGTTTGCATCCAATTATAGTAAATAGTTAAAACAATAAAATCTCAAAATATGGGAAATGTTTGGTGACAAATTGGAGGGGTAAATTTTAATCCCCCTACTATTAGTAGAACTAGTTTAAACTACTGAAACTGGTGAGAGCCGAATTCTTGAGGCTTAAACCTCAAAGCCTCTGATCAAACATAATAAAGATAATAAAACCACTTTAGAGATGGTACTAGCCAGATTCTCAACCGCACGGTGTGAGAGTCCATGCATCCAGATCAAAGTTCTTTGCTGAACAGATTGAGTATCTGGTTTTCTGGTGAGAGGCAGAAGAAAACTACATAAATCCCACTTTGAAGGGCTACAGGAGTAGTTACAGAGTGGATGAGTAAACTTCTAATCCCTTGTAAAATCACTAGCCCCGGGTCTGAAGAGCTGCCAGTTGGGATAACAATTCAGTTTTTGGAACAAGGACATACAATTTTTCAATGCCGTACCAACTTTTTCATAAGTGTGGAATTAGACAGAAAATAATCAGAAGGCACACTCTAAATGCTAGAGGGTGCGCAAGTGGGAGGCTTAGGCCCAAACGATCCCATAGAACCAAGTGCTAAGTTGGACTAAAGTTAGCAATTTTGGATGAACTGACACCAAAACTGAAACTCAGCTAGCACTAGAATCCAGAGGGATCTTTGGTGGACAGCAACAGGAACCGGACTTCACTCAATCATAGGGTTAAAGTGCTACATATTACCCTCACCAAAGGTCCCATCCAAGAGATAGAGAAACTTGGAAATGTGGTCTAGTCCTGGAGTTAATACACTCTGCGCTTGAGTTTCCACTCCCAACTTTCAACATTGTTCTTCCTCTTCTTTCATTTTGAAAGTGTCAGCAGAACTGCCACCAGAAACGTCAAGCTGTCAAGGTCAATTGTGTTTGTACTTCAGGCTTCACAGACTATAATTTTTCCTTCCAACTTTCAAACTCCATATACAGCTATTACAATGTGTGGATTGTAAAGAATAAAAGAATAAGTGGTAGTGAGGTTAGAATTCAGAAACCTCAGAAAAGCTTACTAGAAGAATTACGTAAGGAAATGAAATGTGTTTACTCAAACAGTGGGAGCAGACAGTAAGGTGCAATATTCAATTATTCAATGCACTTACCAAACCCATTGGTTAGTTAGTTAATCTATCAGTGCAGTATAAATGGCCTACCAAAAATAGAGCTTGTTTACAAATGCCAAAGTGCACCCAAGATTCAGTGGAAATTTCATTGATCAAGATTAAATCCTTGGAGGGGTTGAATCAATTAACTTCTAAACCAAATCAGTGCTATAATTAATTGAGTTATGCTTCCATCACCTATACCGCGGGGATACTTTTCTACAGGCCTAATTGGTGGCAAAGTGCATTATTAATTTAAAGCATCTACGCACTACTGAAGAAGATAATGATTTCATTGTTTAAGGAGCTGTTTTGGAAGATTAAGATCTATTTGCAAATGGAGATGTTGAGCATGCATACAAAGATTCCAAGATTCAAGAAGTTGTGTCATTTACTTCATTTTCTCCTGTTGATTACTCAGAAGACAACAAAGATGGAAGAAGAAAAACGAAAGCACATTGCATTTGACTTGAAGACAGGGGTTGGACAACACTACAACCTTCAGATGCCACCATGTACAAGAAATATGTCAGGAAATTCAAAGAGGGCAAACCCCAGGGCTTTTCCGTATTGGGCATTGGAAATTCAGCAAGTTTGGATCAACAGGAAAATGTTTAAACCGGTAGAGTTGACCACAAGACAGATAGCGCTTCAATCAACCGCTTAAGCAATGCCTTACCTTTCTTTCCCACTACAAAAGAAGCTTCCAAGTTGTCAGAAATTAAACTTATTGGGCTTTTGGAATGATCTCTTCCATTTACATGGAGGGCCAAGTTTGATCTGGACAGCTACATTTGCACTCTTCACTCAAGGGCCCAGTAGATTGAAGCATGTGAAGCAATTGAATGAAGTGAAATTGCCGTGGAAAGACCATCCAGGGTGGAGAGCATTACTGCTCACATTAGTTGATACATCTGTATATACATCAATTTAATCTCTAATCTTACTGGAATTGGATGTATTTGATGTCATTCATATAGATAAAAATATTATTGCTTTGCAATGAAACTACATCTGATAAATAACTTTGATAAAAAATATATGTTTCTTATTCACACTGATTTGTGTTTGTTGTCCAAGGATTGTAAGTGTTTGTGTGTAGAGGTATCTCATTTGAGCTAGTATTTTATTTGGAGTCCTTTGTATACGCTATAATTCAATGTTTTACCATTCTAGCATAATTTGTTAACTTCTTTAAGTAAAGTACCCTAAAGTGACCTTGAAAGGCAAAAAGAAAATAAAGACAATGAGTGGAGAATGCTTTGTAGGTCAAGGCTTTTTGACATAATGCAGTCAAAGAATTCTTTTCAAACTTGACTGAAGCTACATTTAATTTTCAATTCTGATTTCTTTTTATTCTCAACAAATAAGTATAAAATGAAGCCATTCGGTCTTGATGATAACTATGGCATTGAGCATAATGCTAATTTATTGAAAAAGATTTTAAACAAAGAGTTTGGGCAGTAATAAAATTATCCATGAAAAGCCAGTAACTGCAGAATCTTTATCTTGTGAGACATCACTGACTGTCGCCGATATTGCGCAAATGCGATTCAAATTCTAATATGTAACTATTATCTCAAGATTCAAAAGAAGTACATGAAATTTTAAACTGTTAAAAACCATCAATGGTTCGTTGCTTCCTAAAGTTCAATGAAGGGGCTCAAGCAACTGCAACTTTTTTCTTTTTGGATGCTTAGCTTAAATGTTCGGATTAGCGGAAGGCTTCTTGGAGCTGCAGCTAGAAGGTTTCTTGGCGCTATGCTTACAAATTGTATCTTGGATCCATTTCGAATACTGAGAAACTCGGGTATAAACAGTGGGAAAATCTGGATTAGGGCATCCATTTCGAAAGGAAAGAATTCCCACTTGAATATCTCGCTTTGGGTTTGTACCCAATAGAATTAAGGGACTTCCCATGTCTCCGAAGCAGTTCTTTTTCCTGTTTTTGGGATCGCTTGCACAAATCATTGCATTTTTGACAATACGTCCGTTGTACGACGTGCGATCATTGCAATCTTTGTGAGGCACAACTGATATAGTATCTTCCATCACGACATCGGCCGACTCAGGGAATGACATCTTCCCTAAACCATAAGTAGACAAAGACTGCCTATCCTTAGGGATTTTTGCTTGACGGTTGATATTCAATGTCGGCACATCTGTGACTGCCTGTTCTAACAACACCAATGCAAGGTCACCTGAAAAAGTGGTGGAATCAAAACTGGGATTTGGAATCAACTTTATCACCTTCCTAATGTGCTCATATCCAGTGAAATTTACCACGTTTGAGATGTTAACATATGCTCGATGTCCCAAAATGGTTCCATTTGGTGCATTCAAACAGCTAGCTGAGGTCAAAATCATATCAGGAGCAACCAGAGAACCTCCACAAAAGAAAGAGCCATCTTCCAAAAATGCAGCCACAAGTGCACCATATGGTTGACGACTTGAATTTAAAACCTTGCCACCAATGGTAGGACTTACCAACTTTCTATCACTATGCTCTGCTGCTAAAGCGCTTACGATGCTTACCAGTGTAAGAGAACAAAGCCATTTTGTAACCATCTCGACAATATAGGTGCTTATACCAATGATTTTCTTTTTTTATGTCTAGATCTTGAACAAGAAGGAGGATGGGCAAATCAAGATTCGGGTGCCTTGGTGGAACCTACGAGAAAAAATAATGGAGAATCTTGGTTGATGAGGCATCTCTGGTCGCGCCACGCTACAGCAAATCATTTAGCGGGAATCCGAAATAATTGTGCGCGTTTGATATCAAGATTCGGATGCCTTCGTTGAACCTATGAGAAAAAATAATGGAGAATCTTGGTTGATGAGGCATCTCTGGTCGTGCCACACTACAGCAAATCATTTAGCGGAGGTTGATCTTGCCACTATCGCCGCTAGAGGAAGGGCAATTATGAGTTTGGCCCGGATCCCAAAAGAACTCCATCAAAATTTCTGGAGAGAAGCTTTTCAAACTTAACCCATTTAAACAGATTGGGTTTAGTTGATGTAGACGGAGTTTCAAAAATTCGATTCGAGCATTGGGAAGCCAAGTTTTATGCAATAATTACGGAAGTGGGGAGAAGCGGGAGTGGTGAAATTGCATACTTCAGCCACAAAACAATTACGAACGTGGAAAGGTCTGTATGCTTGTAGGATACAGTTGCACTCATGCAGGCAATACGTTCCCTTGTGGGACCCAGAAGCAAAAAGGGTTCATTTAAGTAGAGATATTGTTTGGATACACAAAATGTATTTCAACAAATACATCAGATGCAATTAATATTCCAAATATGCCCAACTTGACAATCGACAATAAGGAAGATGAAGATTCCAAATCTGAATGAAACAGCAACAATACTAACGTATTAGATATAAGCCATGAAAACAAAAAAATTGATAAGCAGACTGAAGATGAATATCAAGGAAGGATTACAAGATCTGGAAGACTCAGCATATTGCCAGCTCAATTTAGGGAGGAATTTGAAAATATATTGACCAAAGAAGAAGCCAACAATATACTTCCAAGGTAGGAGTTTACGGAATTACTCTGCGTAGGCGCTGGAATCGGGAAGGGTACTTTACACACTGGAATACTGCATGTTTTAAAATGTAAGGATGCAATGGCTGGAAAAGGCAATCCACAAAGAACACAAATGGATGATTGACAATAAAGTATGTGAACCAATAAAGATAAATCAATTACCTGCCAATGCAAAGCTTTTATGAACAACCTGGGCTATGAAGAAAAAAGCAAACAGTCAATACAGAGCAAGAATAACTGCCTGAGGTTTCCTTCATGAAGATGCTATACACAATTTCAGTCATTCAACTGCTGCACCTGTTACAAATGAATGACCTATAAAAAGTGCACCAACCCTTTTAACTCGGGCTAACTGGAAAGCTCAAGTGATTAATGTAATAGGAGCTTTTCTGAAAGGCCAATTTTTCAATGGAGAAGATCTGTATTTGCAAATTCCACAAGGTTTTTAATCATTATATGGCAGAGACAAAATATTTCATTTAAAACAGATACCTTCAGTGGATTGGTTGTTTGGATTTCGTGGGTAAACAATTGTTTGCTCTAAGCTGCTCTAAGAGTTTATACAAATTGTAAATTATGATCTAAAAGTTACTTTCTATCTTAGATCTCTTGTGAATCAAATTACAACGTGTTTCGTTGGCCACGTAGTCTCTAACCTTACGTGTTAGTTTTAACACCTAAGATTTTAGATTC
>CAAAJI010000065.1:136768-152754 GCA_900642245.1 Fragilaria radians | reverse complement strand
AAGACTACGTCTTAACTGAATTTATGGTTGAATAGTCGACTATGTGACTTATTCTAAGTTTAGATGAGTAAATATGGGAATATCAATTCTAGTACTATTTACTATGTACAAACAATAACATTGGACGTCTCCAGTATTGGTACACACACACATCTCTTAGTCTAAATTAACTTTTAAGTGTTATTTAGACTGTATTGCTTACAACCTATAGTGTTAGGTATTATCTTAATGATCTTGACTCAAAAGTACGTCATTGTTTGCTAATTGGACATGAACGTGAAGTTAGTATGTATCATACAGTGATGAACAGTTATTTTGTTTGTGATAAGATTGGAGAATTGAAATAATACGTTGTGTGCCAGATCAAAAAGAAAAACAAAGAGAATCGGATTTTAATAGTGCAGCCTGTCATTAGAAGAAGTTTCATAGATGAGTTTGGGATTCAGGAAAACCATAGGATTCAGATACCAGCCTCGAGTAATGATTCTTTTAGTCCAGTTACGGATGGAGATGAATTAGACAAGGAAGATCAAAAACGATACTGATCTAGTGTCAGCAAGTTGTTGTACTTGTCAAGATGGTTGCGCCTGACCCAAGAATTATCTCACAATTTCATGAAAGCAAATCAAGCAAATTTGAAGGAATGAAAAATGTCATGACTTTTTGTGTCAATGCTAGGGGACATGGAATTTTTGTTATCCAAAGGATACTGGAATGTAAAAGTTGATGACGATTATCAGTTTGAGGTACTGGGAATCTCAGATTCGGACTAACTCAAAGATGTGGTGACTAGAAGAAGCATAAGTGGCTATGTTGTCAATATCTGCCAAAAGCAAGATGCAAGAATGTGTTACTCTTTCTGTTGCAGAATCGGACTTGATGGCTTTATTTTTGTGTGTTCAAGAATTGATTCATGTTGAATTTGAATGTAAAGTTGCCCATGATCATAAAAGTTGATACTAAAGGTGCAAAGGATCTATTTAACAATTGGAGCATTGGAGGTTGCACAGTGCATGCTGAACTACCTTCGTGAGCTTAAAGAAAAAGGAATTATTCAGGTTGATTGGATCCGATCGGAAGATAACGTGGCAGATATTTTGACAAAAACCTGCCAATTGCTGTGTACAAGGGATATAGCAGATCGGAATTTGAAAAAGGAAGATGCTCCAGGGGTGGGTGTTGAGGATAAGACGGTCGGACAGTCGGAGTATATCGTGGATAAAGGATTAGCATGACATAAACTGCATGTCATAGGTAACCCGCTTTTCGGGTTAATCTCTCTCTGAAACAGGCTTTTGCACCGTGTCTTCCTCTTTTGGCCACATCAAGTCTGTTCGTCTTACATAACTGATAATGGTATGCCATTTACATTCTATGAATGTCTGAGTTATCTCTTTACAATCTAACCATCCGCTACGCTGGTGTTGGTGCAAACCATCACAATGGTGTTGCAGAAAGGGCAATCCAGAATATAATGTCCATTGCCCGCACCATGCTCATCCATGCTGCTATCCACTGGCCTCAAGTTGCTGACACTCAAACTATGGCCCATGGCTGTGCTTATGAAACATTTCTTTGGAATCATATGTCTAATGAACACACTGGCATCTCACCTTCTGGCCTCTTTACAAGATTTTGTTGGGTCCAGCGCAAATTCCACTATCTCCATGTTCGGGTATGATGTCACCCCCATCTACACCTCCTCCAACTTCACCTGCTCCAATTTTCATCACTCTTCTCTCTCCCTCACCTCTCAAACTCAACAACATTACTCAACCGTTACTGTCTACTTCTTTGAGCCCTATAACACCCCTCTTATCCTGCACTCAAAGGTAGACCTCTCCAAATCAGAGGGAGGAAACACACCACTCGCACTGCCCTGATCTTGTTAATGCTCCTCAAATCAACCCAACATCACTTGCCACATCTTCTGCTCCATCCTCAATTTTTCCCTCTCCTACTGTTGTTTTGTCTTCTAACATCATACCGGCTCCCATTGTTGCGCCTTGTCATTCCCAACGTATTTCCAAGCCTCCTTCCTGTCTTGGTTATGATGGTTCACAAGGTCACGGTTTTTAGCTAACACATTTACTAATCTACCAAAATATGACGCCTGGATTGCTCAATTCCACCATCTTGGTTCCCGAACAGCAATAGCATTCAAAGTCTCTGCATCAGACCCCGACACAATGAACTGGCACCAAGCCAGGTCAAACAGTGATGCAGTGGAAAAATGGCCCACTACATAAATCCCACTTTGAAGGGCTACCGGAGTAGTTACAGAGTGGATGAGTAAACTTCAAATCCCTTGTAAGATCACTAGCCCCGGGTCTGAAGAGCTGCCAGTTGGGATAACAATTCAGTTTTTGGAACAAGGACATACAATTTTTCAATGCCGTACCAACTTTTTCCTATGTGTGGAATTAGACAGAAAATAGTCTGAAGGCACACCCTAAATGCTAGAGGGTGCGCAAGTGGGAGGCTTAGGCCCAAACGATCCCATAGAACCAAGTGCTAAGTTGGACTAAAGTTAGCAATTTTGGATGAACTGACACCAAAACTGAAACTCAGCTAGCACTAGAATCCAGAGGGATCTTTGGTGGACAGCAACAGGAACCGGACTTCACTCAATCATAGGGTTAAAGTGCTATATATTACCCTCACCAAAGGTCCCATCCAAGAGATAGAGAAACTTGGAAATGTGGTCTAGACCTGGAGTTAATACACTCTGCGCTTGAGTTTCCACTCCCAACTTTCAACATTGTTCTTCCTCTTCTTTCATTTTGAAAGTGTCAGCAGAACTGCCACCAGAAACGTCAAGCTGTCATGGTCAATTGTGTTTGTACTTCAGGCTTCACAGACTATAATTTTTCCTTCCAACTTTCAAACTCCATATACAGCTATTACAATGTGTGGATTGTAAAGAATAAAAGAATAAGTGGTAGTGAGGTTAGAATTCAGAAACCTCAGAAAAGCTTACTAGAAGAATTACGTAAGGAAATGAAATGTGTTTACTCAAACAGTGGGAGCAGACAATAAGGTCCAATATTCAATTATTCAATGCACTTACCAAACCCATTGGTTAGTTAGTTAATCTATCAGTGCAGTATAAATGGCCTACCAAAAATAGAGCTTATTTACAAATGCCAAAGTGCACCCAAGATTCAATGGAAATTTCATTGATCAAGATTAAATCCTTGGAGGGGTTGAATCAATTAACTTCTAAACCAAATCAGTGCTATAATTAATTGAGTTATGCTTCCATCACCTATACCGCGGGGATACTTTTCTACAGGCCTAATTGGTGGCAAAGTGCATTATTAATTTAAAGCATCTACGCACTACTGAAGAAGATAATGATTTCATTGTTTAAGGAGCTGTTTTGGAAGATTAAGATCTATTTGCAAATGGAGATGTTGAGCATGCATACAAAGATTCCAAGATTCAAGAAGTTGTGTCATTTACTTCATTTTCTCCTGTTGATTACTCAGAAGACAACAAAGATGGAAGAAGAAAAACGAAAGCACATTGCATTTGACTTGAAGACAGGGGTTGGACAACACTACAACCTTCAGATGCCACCATGTACAAGAAATATGTCAGGAAATTCAAAGAGGGCAAACCCCAGGGCTTTTCCGTATTGGGCATTGGAAATTCAGCAAGTTTGGATCAACAGGAAAATGTTTAAACCGGTAGAGTTGACCACAAGACAGATAGCGCTTCAATCAACCGCTTAAGCAATGCCTTACCTTTCTTTCCCACTACAAAAGAAGCTTCCAAGTTGTCAGAAATTAAACTTATTGGGCTTTTGGAATGATCTCTTCCATTTACATGGAGGGCCAAGTTTGATCTGGACAGCTACATTTGCACTCTTCACTCAAGGGCCCAGTAGATTGAAGCATGTGAAGCAATTGAATGAAGTGAAATTGCCGTGGAAAGACCATCCAGGGTGGAGAGCATTACTGCTCACATTAGTTGATACATCTGTATATACATCAATTTAATCTCTAATCTTACTGGAATTGGATGTATTTGATGTCATTCATATAGATAAAAATATTATTGCTTTGCAATGAAACTACGTCTGATAAATGACTTTGATAAAAAAATATATGTTTCTTATCCACACTGATTTGTGCTTGTTGTCCAAGGATTGTAAGTGTTTGTGTGTAGAGGTATCTCAATTGAGCTAGTATTTTATTTGGAGTCCTTTGTATATGCTATAGTTCAATGTTTTACCATTCTAGCATAATTTGTTAACTTCTTTAAGTAAAGTACCCTAAAGTGACCTTGAAAGGCAATAAGAAATAAAAGACAATGATAGGAGAATGCTTTGTAGGCCAAGGCTTTTTGAAATAATGTAGTCAAAAAAATCTTTTCAAACTTGACTGAAGCTACATTTAATTTTCAATTCTGATTTCTTTTTCTTTCCGCTTTCATCCTTTTTGCACTGTGTATTCTCAACAAATAAGTATAAAATGAAGCCATTCGGTCTTGATGATAACTATGGCATTGAGCATAATGCTAATTTATTGAAAAAGATTTTAAACAAAGAGTTTGGGCAGTAATAAAATTATCCATGAAAAGCCAGTAACTGCAGAATCTTTATCTTGTGAGACATCACTGACTACATGAAATTTTAAACTGTTAAAAACCATCAATGGTTCGTTGCTTCCTAAAGTTCAATGAAGGGGCTCAAGCAACTGCAACTTTTTTCTTTTTGGATGCTTAGCTTAAATGTTTGGATTAGCGGAAGGCTTCTTGGAGATGCAGCTAGAAGGTTTCGTGGCGCTATGCTTACAAATTGTATCTTGGATCCATTTCGAATACTGAGAAACTCGGGTATAAACAGTGGGAAAATCTGGATTAGGGCATCCATTTCGAAAGGAAAGAATTCCCACTTGAATATCTCGCTTTGGGTTTGTACCCAATAGAATTAAGGGACTTCCCATGTCTCCGAAGCAGTTCTTTTTCCTATTTTTGGGATCGCTTGCACAAATCATTGCTTTTTTAACAATACGTCCGTTGTACGACGTGCGATCATTGCAATCTTTGTGGGGCACAACTGATATAATATCTTCCATCACGACATCGTTCGGCTCAGGGAATGACATAATTCCTAAACCATAAGTAGACAAAGACTGCCTATCCTTAGGGATTTTTGCTTGACGGTTGATTTTCAATGTCGGCACATCTGTGACTGCCTGTTCTAGCAACACCAATGCAAGATCACCTGAATAAGTGATGGAATCAAACCTGGGATTTGGAATCAGTTTTATCACCTTCTGGGTATGCTCATATCCAGTGAATTTTACCACGTTTGAGATGTTAACATATGCTTGATGTCCCAAAATGGTTTCATTTGGTGCATTCAAGCAGCTCGCTGAGGTCAAAATCATATCAGGAGCAACCAGTGAACCTCCACAAAAAAAGGAATAGCCATCTTCCAAAGAAGCAGCCACAAGTGCACCATATGGTTGACGACTTGCATTTACCACCTTGCCACCAATGATAGGACTTACCAAGTTTCTATCACTATGCTCTGCTGCGAAAGCGCTTGCGATGCTTACCAGTGTAAGAGAATAAAGCCATGTTGTAACCATCTCGACAGTATAGGTGCTTTTACCAGAGATTTCTGATTTGTGACTAGATCTTAAACCAACATCGCGCAAAATTTGTGTGCACTTTTTTTGTTCTTTGAAGTAACCTGTTACCTCTTTTAGGCTCCTTCTATTGCCCAGTCGAGTCTGAATCCCAATTTTTATACATTCACTACTTACGTCCAAGGTCGAATACACAGTTTATAGGGAAAAAATTCAACATTTGTATCCATGGAAAACTTACGGCTCTTTCAGGAAGATCTTCAAATTGTTTGCGTACTCTATCTAATTCGTGAATCAGTTCGGGAAACGAAGTTAGCTAGATGTTATTTCCACGTGACATTTAAGCCCAGGAACCATGCATGATTTCACGTGTGCAACAAGATTTAGGTAAGTCAAAGTTTAATTCCTTGATAAAGGAAGTGAAAGGTTTGAACCAGAGAAATCCAATTACAAGTCCCTTGGATTCATCTTGAAGATGATATCTAGAGTAAAAATCCATTATCTAATTTAACTCTAATATGAAGCATGATAAATGTTCATTCCTCTTCTTCTTTGCATTACTCTGTGGTGGACTGTTAGGAATCAATTTTAAGTTTCGAGAAAAACATCAATATAATTTGGAAAAATTCTGTAAACAGAAGATAAATATGTATATTTCCCTACAATTCAAGGCAACGTATGTGCCATTAAGCTTGACACAATCATTATATTTATTGCCATGACAAAAAGACCTGAAGAACGCAAACGAATATATTTTAGGAAGGATCTCTTACATTCAATGAGTTGTGGCTTTTCCATCTGAAAATATCAACTAGTTTGATGGCATGACTATAGTAACGATTGAGTAAGTACTAGATTGCCTATTTCTGGCAATAACCAGAATCAGAAATAGCAAATTATCTCAATTTATCAATTATAATTATTTAAACTAAACCTTCTAGATAGCCTCTTCTTTTGAAGTGATCATGAGTGAAATTAGTGGGGGGAGGGCATTGATTTTCCAGGAAAATTAGAAGGGTGGTCAGCATGGAGTGAGACGATGAAAGTTAATCTCATATGAAGGGTTTTATCATATGATAAGCTAACAATCCCAACAACATATAAAAAACCAACAAGAAAACACACACTGAATCACACATTGAATTCCAATATATTCCTATTGAATAACCCTAAACAAATAATTCAAGTCTTGAACAAACCTGATGGATATTTCCAATATCTTCCTATCCTGAATCGTCAATATTCCCTTAGCATCTATTTGTATGCTTTCTTAAATATATCATGGCTCACATTCTCCGTAAACATATCGGAATCAACATCATTTGTTTGACAAATTTCACCCTTTTACCACGAATCAAATGGTAACGGGTATTGACTTCCCAACTCCGTAAGGCAGTCGAAGAATGTTGCGGCAGATTAGGGGCTTTGACCACGATCGGCAAAAATCCACCTCATTCCCAATATCATGAGAATGAAACACAAAAATTTGCTACCATTTGCTGTCTCAGAAATTGCCTCATACTCCTTATCGACACTTGAGAGAGCGTCACTCCTCTCTGCACCTTAGAGGGCCAACAAAACATGTAGGCTTTGGAGGTAAATGATGAGTCCTGTAACGCTTATCCTCGTTTGTGGATATCAAGCGCAAACGTTACAACCCTCAACATCTACAGATAAGTTGCCACTGACGCTCCATGCAATCACTGGGGCAACTCTCCTACAATGCTGCAAGATTGGGTAGCAGATATTGTGTCAAGTAAAGAGCAATTACTTTTCTGCAGTTTATTGTCAATCAAATTGAAGTTTCCATTGGTGCAAACAATGATAAATCTTGAAGTTCCAGGAGCTCCATGACTTATTTTCTGAATCACTTTCTCTTCAAACATGCCTCTTCAAGTATTAACTAATGCAGCTGAACGATTAAAAATTCATTTCTACGTTGGAATCAAAGTGGTGACTATACAAATCAAAAGATTCAATTAGCGCTGACTGATTTCCCTGGAGGAGAAACTCTGAACCAATAAGCAAGGGAGATTTCGAATATAGACGACTGGTGAGTTAGCGTGGTCAAGTGACATAGTCCTTTTTTACTTCCATTCTTTCCAAGAAATTTTGGTATTAATCGATTGCGTGATCATTGGCGGGTCTGGGAGAAGATAGGTGCCACGTCAATGAAATTGGTGTGCTTCATTCGTATCATCTTGGATGTACCTTCTGATAGCGTCAATTATTACTGAATGGAAGTGTCCTTTTCCCCCTTTGTTGGCGCAATTGGATTCCTATAGATCGCCAATCCAAGCGTTTGAATAATTAGTCAGTGATACGGAGTCGTGACTGCCTATGACTATTGGGAAAGAATAGATATCATGCGGGGGTATCCTCTGATCTTTGGTAGTAGTAAACTTGATGCCATTTAACGGTAGTTCTTTGTAATTGTATGATATATAGCGTTTGTCAGATATCTTGTTGATTTTGTCAAAATTACTAAGTTTTTCACGAAAGTAGGAAGAATGTTCAACTTGGAGTGAGAAGTACTAAGCTAAGGCAAGAAGATGTGGTGTTCAGGATATTAATCATGGTAAAATTAAGGAATAATACGTATGTGTATGAAGTGGAAAGGTTGAGATGTAACACTGAAAAACCAATGCCGAGAAAGTTCTTTACTGTACGATAAGGTAATAGGGGGTTACTACAAAACCCCCTCCACGTTTAGAGTTCAAGTTAATCTTTGACCACCCAAAACTATGCGCCATGTTTTGAAAGTACCGTGTTGGCAATTCGTTGGTTGGGCTTACCATTGACATCGTCATGGATTTCGATTCCGTAAGTCTTCTATTGTATGCAACAACTCCAGAATTGAATAGCAATCATTGTTTTGGTTGAATATGTTGAGGCATTCGTTAAATTTCCTTTTCTTGGAAAAATGGTAAAATCCTATCGTCGATTGCTTCATTCCTATGTTCGTCTCGATAGCAATCCTTCATTGGTTTCATGTACGATAGCCTTTCATATCAATTTCCTTATCTTATTTTCGACTCTTGCCGTTTATTTTTGGATAGATATTTGGGGCGGCCTCCACCATGGCCAAACATTTTGAAGCTCGATGGCTCGTTGACTTGAACCATAAACAACAACCATCTTCAAACTCTTCTCGCAACAAAGATGAAGACAAGCTAAATACAGAAAGATCGATATCGAAATCTTCTGCATCTAATGGAGCACTTTCCATAGTTCCCAAAATGCCATTTCAAAGACGGAATTTATTATACAACGGGACAGGAATCTCGGATTGGAAATCGTTGACTACCATGCCAATGAAGTCACAACAATCGTCGACAATCAGTAAACCACTATCACCAAATATTATGGAATCCTCTCCCCAAAATTCGTGCGATTTGCTCAAGCTTATTTGGAATCATACGCGAGTTCGATGTTTTAGTGACGCATTCCCTTCACCCTCGGCATTGTCAAGACGAAGGCTGGATACAAATCAAAGCGACAACCAAACCGCATCCTCGAATGAATTTTCGAATTTATCACGGAATCGAACAAAGCCTAATCCACTCAAAGCACGTCCGCCAATACAAACCAAAGTCCTATCAGTGGATATTCCCTCCCAAGTTGGATTTTTTCCGTACTTCAACGAGCCCAATAATAGCCCAGGTCATCAAAAGGTTCCCTGTTCCCCACCAGAAAACATTCAACGACCCTCCTGTGACAGTCCTGAAATAGATCAAATTGCGGAAACCTTTCTTTGGCATCAACAAACTCTTTTCTTACGACCTGCTACCCCACCACCACCAACATCACATCGTAAACAATCTCCAACTCCTCCAACAAATACAACAATAGTCCCTCCAGAAGCGAAAAATTTAGGGGGGATTGTTTCTGACCTAGAAGAATCCACCGTCGTTGCATCTATCCTACCTTGCCGACCCAAAAGTCATTCAAGTAGTTCAAAAAGTGTCGAAACCCAGAATGCAGTTTTCTACTGCCCTCTTTACAATAATGACATTCCAATCGAAAGTCTCTTTACTTGGAATTCAATACCCAATAATAAGCAATTAGAAGACTTTGATTATCCCCAACACGACATAAATACAGTCAATAGCGAAAGGTCTCAGGTTCTCTATCATTTTCTATACATGGACGAGGAACGACAAATTTGTGTTCAAACCGATACCACGCAGGTTGCGTTCCCCGGATATCGACGTTGCATCTTTTGCTTCTTCGATGGTGGTTCGGATGCTGGTTTGATAATACACTGTATGGCATGTCATGGAGATTTGTTATCCTTCCATGCAGCGAGAAGTGAAAATGGGACGGTACGTGCAATGTATTTCTATGCATCAACTTCTTTTGGTGTTCATGACTCACTCTTCTACAATGTTTCCCATCTTCCAAATCACGCCATGAATTGAAATTGATTGCAAAGTTACACATCGCTGTCACCTCCAAATCTACTACAGCAGCCATCGATGCTGAGTATGTTCCTAAAGGTTACAAAGTTAAAGATTTTGTTATGTGCCGTCGGCGCATCGCTACTACTTCTGGTCGATGCATACCTACAGTTCCCACTGTAAAGCGTCAGTGGCCTTCATTATCTGGACGACGTAAGAAACCAAAGACCGATAATAACGGTGATACGTCTATGCCAGAGAATACCAACGATCAGTATCCCATTCGACAATATTATCACTCTCGTTCGTACGAACCTATGATGTTAGGAGAATGGGATTTCGATAGTGATGATCAAGAAGATGATGATTGGTTGACACGAATTGGAGATGAGGTATGTGAAGTAACTAATTTTAGCTTTGTGCCTTTAATGTTTATATTTGCTTCTACTAATCCTTAAATTATTTTTTACACAATTATTAGTTGATTGATGAATTCGAAGACGTAATGGAACAAGAGAAAATCTTTGTCAAATTATGGAATCATTTCATGAAATCGCACATTGCCATTGCGGATTCGTTTGTACCACAAGCATGCTTTCAATTCTTAGAAACCTACTTTCCTACGCTGGCACAACACAATTTGCGACAGGAACTCATGCTTCATTTCTCCGGATTATGGGATCATGGATTAATATCCTCGACACACTTTGTAAATCTTATGGCAACGTTCGATAAAATGGCTGACGAGCAACCGCAGGCAATAGAGCGTATTTCTTTGGACGGTTAATACTATTCCATGAAGACCTTAGTTTTTGAAATTAGAATGCTTCCCGGAATATCTCTCAACTTTCAATTTGGGGAAACATGGATAGAAGAGAGAGAGTAGCTTTCTTTTGTTTCGTTAAAAAGAAACAGCAATAAGAAAAGAAGTATAGTGAGAAGTAGCATAACGTGATTTTTAGCAGTTTATTTATTTTTTGCTTAGATGCAAAAACTTGTCTTTGGATTCTTCCATGAGTCAAATTGATTTCAAAAACAAAGCTGGATACTCACGAGAGAGAAAATACAAGCGCCAAAACTTGAATTGCGATTTTTGTAGTTCTAGGAACCAAGAAGATGGTCAAGATATTGAAAATCGGCATCAATGAAAGCCATACCGCTGTAAAGTAATCGATACAATGAAATAATACCTACATTAAAAGCTACTATAAACAAAAGTAGGCTGGATTCTATATTTAAACTCCTCGTGGGATCTAAGCGAAATTAAATTCATCATCTTCGGGTAACGTCCATTAAAATCATGCGTTTTGTCGTCCTTGTGCCAAATTTAATATTTGATTTAGTCATGGATTCAGAAACAAAAACGAATAAAGATTGAACACTATTGTCGAAAGTTTCAGGCTTAGCACATGGACTGGCTTTAAAATACTCCCTGGAATTTGTTGTTCATCAAGCGTCTCTCAAATGAAATTATGCATTACTAATTTTGGTCTTCGTCTGGAATACTTTGCATGCAATAATGTGCTAAAGTGAACATCCGTTTCGGTGCGTCTACTGAAATAACTCCGCGTCATTACTCTCGAAAATGACGCCTTCTTTGTGAGGTATGGAACGTTTGGAAGACAACAAATCACGGGAATAATGCCGCTCATTTTGGTCACCACTTTGATAACTTTTTATCGAAACGTCCAAGTCATTCTCTGATGAGCCATCACCATGGTTATCATCTGGATACATTGTCAAGACCTTTCGTTTTGGGGGACTAGGCTCAAGCAATGCAACTTCAAGAAGTGGTTCTTGGTTGTCGCGGCTTCCAAATAGTCGCCGAATGTTCATCGCTGTTAAGTAATCGAAGTTTCTAGCTGTCATATCGGCTGCCAAAAGTTCATAAGAAGGGTAAATACATGTCATGCCTACGCTTTTCATCTCATTATCTCTTGCGGCATTGAGAGCATCTGCATTACCATCGAACAAAACACACATATCAGGGCGTCTGTCAATGCGAATGCTGGCTCCAAGCTGTTGAAACGATTCCCTTGGATATCCTGATGAAAACGTTACTCTTTTGTCAACAGGAATCAAGGCATCCAAACCAGTTGCCTTCATTATGAGATCAACAGATTCTTCATCGAGGTATGATATCAGACCACAAGGCATTTCAACTTCTAACAGAGCCTTAATCCATGATTTGGCCCCATCTGTTAAAGCAAGTTGGAATACCCCTGATGACTCGATATCTAATTGTGAATCGGAAGAATCTGCTTTGATTACAGGATTATTTTTTCGTTGTTTGCGTCTCTCTGACTCGTATATTTGCTTCAATGTTGCTAAGATAGTATCCACTGAATGGATTGGATCGTACCACTCAAAGACATCTTCCACCGCTGTCCTTGGTGGTAATTCAACCGCAATGTTGAGTTCCGCTTCTGTAGGCTTTCGGAATCCATATCTTTCGGCACATATCTCGTACATTGTCCTCTTCAGATCGTTTTGCTGACTTTGATAGCTCTCAGTATCTGTGGAATCGGAGACGATTTCGTGTGATACTTCTTTTTCCGAAAACTTTTCGAGTCGACCGTTATCATCTATTACTATTCCAATTTCATTGTTCATACTGAAAGCAGATTTCACTTCTTCTTTCAATATTTTTCTTTGTATCGCAGCGATATCTTGGCACAGGTAGAAATCGTTAGACCAGTAGAAGATTCTGCTAATGGCGTACTCTGGAGTTTGGACAGATGCTAGGCGCACATCTTCTAGAGAGGGTGGTTTCATGTTTATCGATGCAGCGGTTCTGTACCAAGCACGAAACTGTATGGAGGATACATCTACCAACACGCCTTCAAGTCTGAAAATCGCACCGAATTCTTTAAATGGCTTATTTACTCGAGCGACATACGGAGAAATGCCTTCAGTTTCAAGGTTGTCTTTCAAATCCATGAGGGAGTTAACTTCCATAACACTAATCGATTGTCTTTCTAATAACATTGATTTGCGTAACAGATAACTTGAAAGATCAACATCGTTACGACGAGAAAAAGAATCGTTATCATGATTGAAGTACTCCTCCTCATAATCATCTCCCGGTCTTCGCCCTAGAGCTTCGTAAATATCTATACCTTTAGATCTACGAACACCGATTGCCTCTTCGATTCGCTTGCGATTTTCCTCGAAGTCATCATAATATGAATCGTCATCACTTAGATTTTGTATCCCTGAGGGAGTGGTGGATGATATTTCTTCCTGACCCAAGAAGCTTCCTTTATCGGATGTACTGCTCTCGACCACAGACACCTCCCTATTCCATGATGATCCTTGAGCAAGTCGTCGTTTCCGCTCTGCTGCGGTTGGCTTAGGACCAAGCTCAATATTGCCGTTGGGCTGGAAGTCATTTTCGTCACTTTTCTCCGAGGATGAAGAAAGCGGTTTTGACAGGTAACCTAGAGCTAATAGACGTTTCCGTTCTTTCGCAGAAAGATTTTTTCCGTCAGCAATGGGCATAGGTTCACTCAAGATTTGGTTTTGGGGCATTTCTATCTCAGATTTAGAGTTGGCGTTTTCGGACAATATAGACTCTTTTTCTAGTGAACTGGCTTTCTCATCCTCTTCGAATTTCCTCAATGCTTCTTCCTGGTATCGTTGGAATTCCAAATAATCAGATTTGAATTTTTCTTGCTCTTCCTTATTCTTCAAGCCAGCCTCACGAATCAGATTTCTTAGACTTTGTTCTTCATATGTACCAAGAAGTATGGTGGATCTCTCTACCGGAGACGAATTAGCATCAGTAACTCCTGAAATCGATTGAGAAATGATTTTTTCAGGGTTTGATGGAATGTCTACAACATCTGAAATTACTGGCGATTTTCTGACATCTATATTCTGAGATTCTTCTGATAATGACTCACTCGCTTTATCTTTCAATGTTTCTTGATTGCTTATGCCTAATTTCTCTTTGTCTAGAGCAGCTGGTGCATTGTTTGTTGAGATTTTCGAAGATGACACAGCAGCTTCAGAAGACACAATCGGTTTAGCTTTTATGTATGACAAAACCTTATCCGCATCTATATCTCCATCTTCTGTGAGAACATCAGCTATGTTGTATCCAAGATCTGATTCATCCATTTGTTCATATTTTCTCATCATTTCTTCCTGGTAACGCTCGAATTCTTCCATGCTTTTCAAAAGTTGATCTTTTTCTTCTTCAGTTGTCGCACCTGCCTGCCGCAGAAAATTTTTCACTCGCTGTTCTTCGAATGTACCAAGTAGCGATGTGCTGCGTTCATTTGCTGGTTTATTTATATCTGATTCAGGAATAATAAAGCCACTAAGGACTTCATCATCATCATCGTCGTCGTCCTGCATTTCGGAGTCTAGAAGAGAAGTGAAGAAAGGAGTTTTGGGGGGAGGAGGAGGTGTATAGTCATCCTCTTCATTTTCGTTGGCCACATAATCTGAAGAAGAATAGTAAAAATCATCAGGCATTTTTGAATAGTCCTCTACAGAAGGATCCAAGCTGGTTGGCGGCAAAATTTCCCCAAGCCTAGCATCCAATTCCTTAAACTCTTCAGCACGATTCCTTCCTTCATATTTACGCTGACGTGATTTCTGTTTCTTAGAAGTATTTTTCTTTTGATCTCCCTTTATTTTAGCCACCTGTTCGGGAAAGATATCCGAGAAATCTATAGGTTCATCTTTGAAAACTTTTACTTTTTTCTTTGTTGATTTCGGTTCCATGTCTACGAAATTGACAGCCTCTAATGACTTTCTAAGGGCTTCTATTCGTAACTCCAACTCTTTCGTCCCCTCTCCGTTTTCACTACGCCTCTTCTCTAGTACTTCCTCAAGGGAATTCAGAGCCTTTCGATTAATATCAGCAACCACATCGCGAAACTTTCTTGGTTGTTGCTTTTGATCTGACGGTATGAACTTGCGAATCATCTCTCTCTTTTGTTCTAATTCTCGTTCTTCTTTATGGAAAGCTTCAAGAGTCAGCTCTTGGCGAGCTAGGAACTCCTTATATTCAATCAATCTTTGGCGAACTAGTGCTTCATCTACTCTTCCATCTACGGATTTCTCCTTTTCAACTGCCTTAATTTCTTGGTATTTTTTCCAATCTGCATAGTCTTCTGGTTGAAATGCAATTCCACTATCCAGGGAGGCTTTACTTTCCAATTGTTCGCGAAGTGCCTGCAATTTTTCCTCTATTTTTCTTTTTTCAAGATCTCCATCTTCCTGCTGTTTCAGCAGCACTTCCTCTATCCTGTCTAAAGCCCAGTAGTTCAAAGAATTGCTTTCATCCAACTCTGACGAAGATACAGCTTGTGCTGCTACATACAATGCTTGCTTCCGTAATTTCTTAGCAGCCTCATCACCGTCTTTCTTCTTGTCGTTCATCAAAATCGGATCACGGAGTTGTGTTGATGCTGGTTGCAATTTGCTTACAGCATCTTTGGATTGATCAGATTCTTTCGTTTTCAGTTCAAGTTTTCGTTTCTTGATAATTGAGTTACGCTCCATTCTCATAGAATGCAATTTAGCACGAATTTCTGCTTTCATCTCCTCACGTAAAACGTATTCTAAGGCATCATTTGCTTCTAACGGTACTGTCCGAGGTGTGGCACGTCTATCGTTATCCAAGGATAGTTGTAAGAGTTGAAGCCTCTGCTCATAGTTTTCCTCAATTTCACGAAGTGTTGGTTCGAACCAGCTAAAGTCTTCCACAGGAACTAATGGGGGCTCTTCTTTGTGAGGTATGTCATCTTCTTCGTCTTCTTTCCATAAATCTGTTAGGATAATTGGTTTTATTTGATTCCGGTCTTCGAACCAGCGACTAAGTTCAGAGTTTAGTGAATCCTTCTCCGGAATTTTATTCTCTGACAATGGCTTTCCAGACACTTCTGTGGATACCATGAAAGTCTTATCATCAAAGAGATCAATATCGTACTCGCCATCATAGTAAAATGTGTTTGCATCGTAAATATCA